>CM029490.1:62540379-62542879 GCA_017140395.1 Eucalyptus lansdowneana | reverse complement strand
TGAGCAGTTAACAGATGATCCAAGAAGTTCTCTAGAAATTTCTTCGGATTTCGAAAAGGAATAAAATAAGAAAACCCACCATTTTATTTAAACTCTTGAACCATGATATGAAATGAGTCAATAAAGCCTAAGTATAGCATAAATAAGATTTCTAAAATAAAAAACAAGTGGTAAAGTAAGTGCGCAATATGTGACTTGCCAAGGTAAGATCTTATTATGCGTAGTTCCTCCTTGGACAACCACTATGTATATGTTGTTTCCCATAGAAGGTACGTATCCACTTAATATAATAACCGAACGTTTTTCTCTTAATAAAAAGGGCTTAATAAAAAGGGAAAGAAAAACAAATAAAAATCAAATAAAAAGGAAAAAGGCTTTGCAAAACGATCTAGAAAACAATCGATACAGTTTGATTCCTCGCCTCAATTAGTAGTACCTTTAGAGTCCACTTCTTCCCCATACTACGAGTGAAAGAGAAAATGTAAAGACTACCATTAAAGCAGCCCAAGCAAGACTTACTATATCCATGTAAATTATGTCCCCTATCTCTATGAAGGAATTATTCCATTATATTATTGTTCACTAATAATAGTGGAATCACTGGCGTAGAGTCAAAAAGGGATTCTGACCCAACACCATTGATCAAAGGCTCTAATAAATCTGCTTATAACAAATTCTTCAAATTCTTATAGAATATTATTTTTCTAGTAGAATCGGAAAACGTTAAGCACAAGCAAAATACGCAGTGACCCATTTAGAAGTATCAGGGGAATCTTCCTAAGATGTAGGAATAATAAGACCTATTCTATCTTTTCTTGTCTTTATCTTTAGACAAGGTATAAAAATATGAAAAATAGAATGTCAAGATAGATCGTTATCTATCACATCCTTTTATTTCCCATTTGATCTAATTCTTACTGTCTAATATTCTCTGTGAAACAATCGGAGGACTACCTATTCCATTTTTGACTAGGGTTTGTTGAAAAGAAAGAATCTTTTTTTTTTTCATTTCCATTTTCGAAAGCCAATTTTCCGTCGAATTGTTATTGGATAGCGAGGACTTAGAGACTCTCCTGAGTCTCTATAGAAAGTATCTTCAGCCCTTTCCACAACCACTAATTCGATTTTCCGTGGGGCTATCCAATCGAATTCAGGACCCGGTAATTAAACACTACATTAGTAGTGGAAGGGAATCAATAAATCTTTATATGAGAGCCCTTCCACCATTCATCTGTCCTTGAATCCTAGAGGCAAGGATTTAGAGCACTTTAGCTTTCGAGAGCCAAACTTCCAGATGTTTCGAACCAAGCAAGCAAGTCTCAAGAGTCCTTTTACTTTGTTTGCTTCTGCTGGGGAAAAATTCAGCGAGTTATGTCAGCAAAACGAAATAAGAGATTTCGAGTTTTTTCTTGATCAGGCGACACCCGGATTTGAACTGGGGAAAAAGGATTTGCAGTCCCCCGCCTTACCGCTCGGCCATGCCGCCAAAATGTATGATACCCTACAAAATAGATGAAAAAAGTCTCCCTTTGTTTGCGTCGAGTGGGGGATTCCGAAACTTCTTTTTTTATTGGACTTGCATCTTGAATCCCGTTTTCTTAAATTTAACCCCTGCCCGAAAAGAAAAAAATCCTTCGTTTTTTGGATTGGATCCATCCCTTCGGTTGTATGTATAGTATCTCAAAAACGAAATATCTAAAAATTTTCCCTCTCTTTTTTATATTGATATTGAAAAATTGAAAAACCAAATGTGGTTTTTCAGTCCCAAAAGCCAAAATTTAGGACAAATTGGAACCATTAACTATTAAATGGGACTGTAAATTCATGAACGATTCTTGGATTTGAATCCAAAATTGTCTTTTCTTAATCCTAATTCTAATTATATAAGAAAATCCAAATTGATACATAACTAATCAGTATTGATTCTTTTCCATAAAAAAAAATCCTTTCCAATTTCCATTATAACAGCAAATAGAAGTATATGTAAACCCCAGAACATAAATTGTTATACAAATATCTAATTGGATATCATATCTATATATGATGACTATAGAGAATTATTAGTAAATTGTAGTGCTTCAATTTTTCATTCAATAGATGGAATAGAAAATGGAAATTTTGATATAGCATAGCACGCGCTGTCCCGAATAGAACTTAAATAAAGGAGGAAACATAGATAGCTATCTACACATGGTTAATAAATACAAACTTTATTACTATGTTACGCCCTTCAATCGTATTCTACTAAAAAAAGAAAAAAAGGTAAAATAAAAGTATCTCTCTTTTATGCGAATCATTTGTTGAACAATAGAATCCGTGAAAAAGTTAAGTGCTAAAAAAATATCAACTCTATATTTTTGATGATTATAATGTCTTTATATCATCGAACAGATGAAATCCGAATCCATTTCTTTTTCTGGTACCCAATCGGATTAGAGTATGTAATATCATAATAATGGTAGAAATGGAATCACTTTTTTTTTTTGATATTCTATCCAAA
>CM029490.1:62530379-62535379 GCA_017140395.1 Eucalyptus lansdowneana | reverse complement strand
TATAGAACCAGAATGGATGGTTTTATGTCTACTACCAGTTCTTCCTCCCGAACTACGACCCATCATTCAGATAGATGGAGGTAAGCTAATGAGCTCGGATATTAATGAACTCTATAGAAGAGTTATCTATCGGAACAATACTCTTACCGATCTATTAACAACAAGTAGATCTACACCAGGGGAATTAGTAATGTGTCAAGAGAAATTGGTACAAGAAGCCGTGGATACACTTCTTGATAATGGAATTCGCGGACAACCAATGAGGGATGGTCATAATAAGGTTTACAAGTCGTTTTCGGATGTAATTGAAGGCAAAGAGGGAAGATTTCGTGAGACTCTGCTTGGCAAACGGGTCGATTATTCGGGTCGTTCTGTCATTGTCGTAGGACCCTCACTTCCATTACATCGATGTGGATTGCCTCGGGAAATAGCAATAGAGCTTTTTCAGACATTTGTAATTCGTGGGCTAATTAGACAACATCTTGCTTCGAACATAGGAGTTGCTAAGAGTAAAATTCGGGAAAAGGAGCCCATTGTATGGGAAATACTGCAAGAAGTTATGCAGGGGCATCCCGTATTGCTGAATAGAGCGCCTACTCTGCATAGATTAGGCATACAGGCATTTCAACCCATTTTAGTGGAAGGACGTGCTATTTGTTTACATCCATTAGTTCGTAAGGGATTCAATGCAGACTTTGATGGGGATCAAATGGCTGTTCATGTACCTTTATCTTTGGAGGCTCAAGCGGAGGCTCGTTTACTTATGTTTTCTCATATGAATCTCTTGTCTCCAGCTATTGGGGATCCCATTTCCGTACCAACCCAAGATATGCTTATTGGTCTATATGTATTAACGAGTGGGAATCGCCGAGGTATTTGTACAAATAGGTATAATCCATGGAATCGCAGAAACTATCAAAATGAAGAACTTATGATAATAACTATAAGTATAGAAAAAAAAAAGAACCTTTTTTTTGTAATTCCTATGATGCAATTGGAGCTTATCGACAGAAAAGAATCAATTTAGATAGTCCTTTGTGGCTTCGATGGCGACTAGATCAACGCATTATTGCTTCAAGAGAAGTTCCTATCGAGATTCACTATGAATCTTTGGGTACCTATCATGAAATTTATGGGCACTATCTAATAGTAAGAAGTGTAAAAAAAGAAATTATTTGTATATACATTCGAACAACTGTCGGTCATATTTCTCTTTTTCGAGAAATCGAAGAAGCTATACAAGGGTTTTGTCGAGCCTGCTCATTTGGTACCTAATCATATGGTATCTAAATTAAGTAATTCTATGACACCAGTGTGAATTCGGGTCTCTCTGGTTCAACTAGGACCCTAGTTCCTTAATTTCTAGGTGAATTAAGATCGGGAAAAGGAAGTTTTCCAATCATTGACTCAAACTCATTGTCGAATCCCACTCAGCAGAATATGGAGGTACTTATGGCAGAACGAGTCAATCTAGTCTTTCACAATAAAGTAATAGATGGAACTGCCATTAAAAGACTTATTAGCAGATTAATAGATCACTTCGGAATGGCATATACATCACACATTCTGGATCAAGTAAAGACTCTGGGTTTCCAGCAAGCCACTGCTACATCCATTTCATTAGGGATTGATGATCTTTTAACAATACCTTCGAAGGGATGGTTAGTACAAGATGCTGAACAACAAAGTTTGATTTTGGAAAAACACCATCATTATGGGAATGTACATGCAGTAGAAAAATTACGCCAATCCATTG
This sequence comes from Eucalyptus lansdowneana, assembly GCA_017140395.1. NCBI lineage: Eukaryota > Viridiplantae > Streptophyta > Magnoliopsida > Myrtales > Myrtaceae > Eucalyptus > Eucalyptus lansdowneana. The sequence goes on along the minus strand of CM029490.1, from coordinate 62,533,623 downwards.
AGGTATGGTATGCTACAAGTGAATATTTGCGACAAGAAATGAATCCTAATTTTAGGATGACAGACCCCTTTAATCCAGTCCATATAATGTCTTTTTCGGGAGCCAGAGGAAATGCATCTCAAGTACACCAATTAGTAGGTATGAGAGGATTAATGTCAGATCCTCAAGGACAAATGATTGATTTACCCATTCAAAGCAATTTACGCGAAGGACTATCTTTAACAGAATATATCATTTCTTGCTACGGAGCCCGCAAAGGAGTTGTGGATACTGCTGTACGAACATCAGATGCTGGATATCTTACGCGCAGACTTGTTGAAGTAGTACAACACATTGTTGTACGCAGAACAGATTGTGGAACCATCCGAGGGGTTTCTGTGAGTCCTCGAAATGGGATGATGCCGGAAAGAATTTTTATTCAAACATTAATTGGTCGTGTATTAGCAGACGATATCTATATGGGCCCACGATGCATTGCCATTCGAAATCAAGATATTGGAATTGGACTTGTCAATCGATTCATAACCTTTCGAACACAACCAATATCTATTCGAACCCCCTTTACTTGTAGGAGTACATCTTGGATCTGTCGATTATGTTATGGTAGGAGTCCTACTCATGGCGACCTGGTCGAATTGGGAGAAGCTGTAGGTATTATTGCGGGTCAATCTATTGGAGAACAGGGACTCAACTAACATTAAGAACTTTTCATACCGGCGGAGTATTCACAGGTGGTACTGCCGAACATGTACGAGCCCCCTCTAATGGAAAAATCAAATTCAATGACGATTTGGTTCATCCCACACGTACGCGTCATGGGCATCCTGCCTTTCTATGTTCTATAGACTTGTATGTAACTATTGAGAGTGAAGATATTCTACATAACGTGACTATTCCACCAAAAAGTTTTCTTTTGGTTCAAAATAATCAATATGTAGAATCAGAACAAGTGATTGCTGAAATTCGCGCGGGAACATACACTTTCAATTTGAAAGAGAGGGTTCGAAAACATATTTATTCTGAATCAGAGGGAGAAATGCACTGGAGCACCGATGTGTACCATGCACCTGAATTTACATATAGTAATGTCCATCTTTTACCAAAAACAAGCCATTTATGGATATTATCAGGGGGTTCGTGCAGATCCAGTAGAGTCCCTTTTTCACTCACAAGGATCAAGACCAAATGAATCTTCGTTCGACAGAAAGAGAACGAAGATATATTTCGAGTCTCTCAGTGAATAATGATCAAATGAGATACGAATTATGTAGTTCTTATTTTTCTGGTAAAATAAAAGAAGATAGGATTCCTGATTATTCAGAACTTAATCGAATCATATCTATTGTTCATTGTAATCTCAAATATCCTACTACTTTCCACGAGAATTCTGATTTATTGGCAAAAAGGCGAAGAAATCGATTTCTTATTCCACTACAATCGATTCAAGAACGAAAGAAAGAACTAATGCCCCATTCAGGTATCTCGATTGAACTACCGATAAATGGAATTTTACGTAGAAATAGTATTCTTGCTTATTTCGATGATCCTCGATATAGAAGAAAGAGTTCGGGAATTATTAAATATGGGACTCTAGGGGTTCATTCAGTCGTTAAAAAAGAGGATTTGATTGAGTATCGAGGAATCAAAGAATTTAAGCAAAAATGCCAAAATGAAACTAGATCCATTTTTTTTCATTCCCGAAGAAGTGCATATTTTCCCTGAATCTTCTTCGATAATGGTACGGAACAATAGTCTGATTGGAGTAGATACACGAATCGCTTTAAATACAAGAAGCCGAGTGGGCGGATTAGTCCGAGTGGAGAGAAAAAAAAAAAGGATTGAACTGAAAATCTTTTCTGGAGATATCCATTTTCCTGGAGAGACAGATAAGATATCCCGACACAGTGGCATCTTGATACCCCCAGGAACAGGAAAAACAAATTCTAAGGAATCCAAAAAATGGAAAAATTGGATCTATGTCCAACGGATCACACCTACTAAGAAAAAGTATTTTGTTTTAGTTCGACCCGTAGTGACATATGAAGTATTGGACGGTATAAATTTAGCAACACTCTTCCCCCCGGATCTGTTACAAGAAAGGGATAATATGCAACTTCGAGTTGTCAATTATATTGTTTACAGAAATGGCAAACCAATTCGGGGAATTTCTGATACAAGTATTCAATTAGTTCGGACTTGTTTAATTTTGAATTGGGACCAAGACAAAAAAAGTTCTTCTATCGAAGAGGCTCATACTTCCTTTGTTGAAGTAAGTACAAATGGTCTGATTCGAGATTTCCTAAGAATTGACTTAGTGAAATTCCCTATTTCGTATCTCAGAAAAAGGAATGATCCCTCAGGCTCAGGATTGATCTCAGATTCAGATAATGTGTCAGATCACACCAATAGCAATCCCTTTTATTCCAAGACAAAAATTCAACAATTACTTAGCCAAAATCAAGGAACTATTCGCACGTTGTTAAATAAAAATAAGGAATGTCCATCTTTGATAATTTTGTCATCATCTAATTGTTTCCGAATGGGTCCATTCAACGCTGGAAAATATCACAATGTGATAAAAGAATCAATTAAAAAAGATCCTATAATTAAAATTAGGAATTCAATTGGCCCTTTAGGAACAGTCCTTCAATTTGTGAATTTTTATTCATTTTACTATTTAATAACTCATAATCCTATTTTGGTAACTAAATATTTGCAACTTGAAAATTTAAAACAGACTTTTCAAGTAATTAACTATTATTTAATGGATGAAAATGGGAGAATTTTGAATCCCGATTCATGCAGTAACATCGTTTTGAATTCATTCAATTTGAATTGGTATTTTCTCCATCATAATTATTATCATAATTATTTTGAAGAAAGATCCACAATAATTAGTCTTGGACAGTTTATTTGTGAAAATGTATGTATATCCAAAAACGGACCCCATCTCAAATCGGGTCAAGTTTTGATTGTTCAAGTTGACTCTGTAGTAATAAGATACGCCAAGCCTTATTTGGCCACTCCAGGAGCAACTGTTCATGGTCATTATGGAGAAATCCTTTACGAAGGAGATACATTAGTTACATTTATATATGAAAAATCGAGATCCGGTGATATAACGCAGGGTCTTCCAAAAGTGGAACAAGTGTTAGAAGTGCGTTCAATTGATTCAATATCGATGAACCTAGAAAAAAGAATTGAGGGTTGGAACGAGCATATAAAAAAAATTCTTGGAATTCCT
>CM029490.1:62515379-62520379 GCA_017140395.1 Eucalyptus lansdowneana | reverse complement strand
GATCTTTTTTTTTTCAAAAAAAAAAGAAATAGATTCTCCATTTTTATACCCCATATCCTATTTTGACACCAATAAACAAAATGGTTTCTCGAAATCAAAAATCAAAAAGAATTTTCAGAAATTCATTTGGAATAAGAGTCGAGTCTTTCATAAAAAAAAAATCTTTCCTATTTTGAAATGACTCTAAAAGGGTTTTTCAATAAATGAAAAAGAATCCGAATGAGGAAAGAGGGGAGTCAGATTTTTTGCAGCTATCTAAGAATTGTTTGAATCGAGGGTTCATGTTCATGCTGTAAGACTTATCCGATCTTATCCATTGTTCCAATTTTTTTTTTTTTCGAATAAATCATGTCTAGGACAGTATTAAAGATCTCATCGAAAACTTACAGCAGCTTGCCAAACAAAGGCTAAGAGAAAAAAGAGAAGGGGGGTATACTGGCATAAAATCTACGATTGGATTCAAAAAAGCGTAGGCCTCAGGCAATTTGGCTAAGAAAAAACTACTTGAATAAAGGGTGGAATGAAGACAGATACAGATCAAACTAAAGATATTAAGCATAACAAACATTTTTTTTTTTTCTTGGACTTGGAGATAATTGTATTTTGATTGAGTTATTGTTATTGATAATTGATATCCCTTAAAAATGAAAAAAAAAAAGGTAAGGGATACCAAAAAATCCTTCTTTGAACTCACCCAATCAAAAATCCTTCCATTCTCAAAAAAGAATAGAAGAAATCATACTTTTATACAATATCTTAATTGAATTATATGTAATGATCAATAAATTCAGCTTCATTGTATATCTACACGTGTCAAAACCCTAGGAACAATGGAGTCCATAGATATTTATTTTAGATTGGAATTGACGAACAACCAAAAACAATACTACTCTTTAGTAGTATTGAATAGAAATTGAAATGGGGCGTGGCCAAGTGGTAAGGCAACGGGTTTTGGTCCCGCTATTCGGAGGTTCGAATCCTTCCGTCCCAGGGAATACCTATTCTATATATAGATAGAAACATAGATAGAAATATCTATTATCACAATAAAGAAAGGTTTTCTTTTTGAACTACCTTCTGTTTTTTGAACTACCTTCTCTACTCTTTAAGAGTTAAATATTGGATATTATGTGATTCTTGTTTCTGATTTTTAATGATTCTATTCTTCTTTAAATCCTATTTTTTCACAAATTAAATTCAACTAAGATACATATAGATGAAACTGAATCGAGTTGTGATCTAGGAATCTAGATTCGAAGAATTGGAAATAAAGAAAAAAAAAAAAAAAGGGTTGCAAAAGAGGTTGAATGCGCTTTTCATCGTATGTCCATCCCCTTATACTTTGAATATTGAATATTCATATTGAAGTTTAAGTTAGTTACTTCGAAAAGCCTTACGTCCCATATAATAAGAATTAATTAACAATGTAAGATAGCAATTTAACTAGCTGTGCTTGTACAAATTGGAAAATTGGATTAAGAAATAATCAAGTTACATACATATAACGTATCTATTTTCTTTGAACCTCATTTTTAGGTATTTCATTTCGTATTTGATTTGGTTCGCATATATAATTGTAAATATATGTAATAATATATACAGGGGGTAATTCATACATCCTATATTCTATTCCCCTTGCTTTAAATAAAAATTATTGAACGAACCCCCACCAGTCAAAGAAACTACGCGTAAAATGAGGAAATGCTTAATGTATTATTGTCGTTCTATTTCAGTGATAACGTTTTTTGGTTTTTTGAAAAAGATTTTGGATCCGTTAATTTGAAATATTCTATATTGAATATTCATAATTCATTCCAATGACAATTGTTCAGTCTATCTGATAGAGGGAATTCTTTTTTTTATGATTTTATTTTTCAGTATGAAATGAAAGAAAAAGAGCCTAAATCTTCCTTTACATCAACTTTTTTTTATTCACTCCACGAAAAAAAGAAATTTATTTCTTTTTCTATCTATCTATATTTTTTTAATCACTGAGGTTTAATTCAAAGATGAATTATTTATGATGATAAATGCAATCTTTAGGAAAACTTTATTCAAATAGTGATATCCAGGTAGGTTTTTTTTCAATTCAATAACTATTTGAATTGAATGATTTCTTATGAGTATTTGATATTCGAAGAAGTCTAAGATTGTTGAATATATCCTCTCAAGTTACTTGAAGATGCAATGTAGATTCAATACAAAGAACTTTTTTCTTCCTAATATTTAGAAATTAATAAATAAAATAAAAATATTGCATTCATCCAATAAAAAGAAAATCGAGGATTAAATTGAATTCTTTCTAAGACTTCTTTAGAAACCAATGGAACGACCGAACAAATGACTATTCATGATTCCCTAATTGAATCAATTACATATCAGTTCCAAACTAGAGGAATGTTATGGTAAAACTTCGTTTGAAACGATGTGGTAGAAAGCAACGTGCGACTTGAAGGACATGATCAGTTGTTGTGGATTCTTACACCCACCCTTTTTATTATATAGGAATGAAGGTGCTCTTGGCTCGACATCCTTTGTTCTGTTCCACTCGAAACCTCATTTTTTCTTGGGTTGTAGTGTAAACAGTATGTGATGTAGCTCGAGTAGAAAGTATTGATTCATTTCTCAGGGCAAGGATCTAGGGTTAGTGCCAATTAATAAGTTGGAACAACTTCGTAAGTGTAGTCTATTTTCGATTTCTAAATCGAAAGGATCCAATTCGAGCAAGTTTCAAATCCAAAAAAGGAAAATTTGTTGGAATTAGTGAAACTCTTTTGATCAAAAGTGTATCTTGCGGGAATCAACCGTTTATGATTCTTTGATAGAAATAAATCAGAAAAAGGGCCGTGTTGCTGCCATTTTGAAACGATTAAAAATCACCGAAGTAATGTCTAAACCCAATGATTCAAGGCAAAGATAAAATATTTTGGAACAAGGAAATATCTTTTTTTTAATTGTCTCGACAACTAGATCAAGAACAAGGAGTCCAAATATATTCTAAACGAGACAAAGAAAAAGGGGTTAGAGACCACTCAAAAAATCAAATACATAAGGGTTTTCTTTTGAGCTATTTCATATTTCCGAGTTACTCAACTTGAGTTTTGAGAATACAAATTATTTTTTTTTTTTGATAAAGAAAAAGAAGAATAAAAAAGTATTAAATAATCTTAGTCTAATTGATTTGATTTAATGCTTTTATAGATCTATTTGACATTCGAATTGTATACATAGACATATCTTCTAATTTCTCGAGCCGTACGAAGAGAAAGCTTCGTATACGTTTCTAGGGGGGGTTCTAGTTTATCTACGTCTATCCCAATGAGCCGTTTATCGAATCGTTGCAATTGATGTCCGATCCCGAAGAGAAGGAAGAGATCTTCGGAAAGTGGGTTTTTATGATCCGATAAATAATCAAACGTATTTAAATATTCCTGCTATTCTATTTTTTTCTTTGAAAAAGGTGCTCAACCTACAGGAACTGTTTATGATATTTTAAAGAAAGCGGGGGTTTCTTTTTAGAGAATTTCGTCTTAATTTAAAGGAAAGTCAATTAATGAAATACAAAAGAAGAGGGTGTGGGTGATTCGTATATAGCTTTGTATAAGTATAAGTTTTTTTCTACTATACTTTCCCCACTCCCCTCCTCTTCTTTTGCTCTATTTATACTTTTTTTTTATTGTATTCTTTTCTAATTATTCATATTGACAACAGTGTATTGAACAAATATAATTCGATCGTGTAGAAATGGATTTATTTATCTTCCTTATATTTTTCTTTCTTAGATTTCGTTTTTTTACTTTACTTCATTCAACAAAAAATATCTATCTATATATGGGTTCGTTCGATTGGTTGTGATACAAACAAGAAGTCTTTTTTGGTTAAAAAAAAAATGGATAACATAAGCGAGAAGAGGCAGTCTATCCAAATTGACTTTTTTTTATCTGAAAATTGGATTATTCTTATTGGATCTGTTTATTTTTTTTTTGATTCATAATTTCAGAATCAATTGGAATTTTATTGCTAGTTTGCTGTTTTGATTGCATCGTGCAATTGAATTTCTTTATTTTATTCCGATTGTATCTACATATCCTAATTTTTTTCGGGTTGCTAACTCAACGGTAGAGTACTCGGCTTTTAAGTGCGGCTAGCATCTTTTACACATTTATATGAAGTAACGGATTCGTTCATACCTTCGGTAGAGTTTGTAAGACCACGACTGATCCTGAAAGGAATGACTGGAAAAAACAGCATGTCGTATCAATAGAGAATTCTGAAAATATTTCATTCTTACTGGATCCTGGATCAGTTCAAAACCTTGTTTGAATTCTTAGTGAGAAAAAATGAAATGAATTCAGAGTTGGGTCGAATGAATAAATGGATAGAGTCCTATGACCTCAATTAATTATAAAGAAAGAAAAAGTATAAAGAAAGAAAAAGCAACGAGCTTCTGTTCATAATTTCTTAATTTGACTGATTACCCGATCTAATTATACGTTAAAAAGATATTAGTACCTGGTACGGGAAGGGCTTTTCCGTGAGTGGATGATTATCCATTTCTTTTTTAATGAGTCCTAACTATTAGCTATTTCCTATTCTAGGTTATACCTAAATGTGTAGAAGAAGCGGCATATTGATAAAGATATTTTTTTTCCAAAATCAAAAGAGCGATTGGGTTGAAATGAAAAATAAAGGATTTCGAATCCATCTTCTTATCCTATAACTAATATAAACGAATTCGATTGAAAAAGAGAGGATAGAGAGTCCGTTGATGAGTCTACCTATCTCCGAGGTATCTATTTTTTTCTTACTAGAATACCTTGTTTTGACTGTATCGCACTATGTATCATTTGATAACCAAAAAATCCCCTACCTTTTTTGTTTCTTTTTGGAGTCAAATCGAATTTCCAATGGAGGAATTTCAAGGATATTTAGAACTAGATAGATCAGACAACATGACTTCCTATACCCACTTCTTTTTCGAGAGTATATTTATGCACTTG
>CM029490.1:62355379-62485379 GCA_017140395.1 Eucalyptus lansdowneana | reverse complement strand
TAAGAAAAAATAAGAAAATAAGAAATTAAACGAAATTCATTCTTAAATTAAAAGAAATTCATTATTAAATAATAAATTAATTATTCCAACTATTAAATAGAATAAGACTATTAAATAGAATTAAGTTAAGAATTTCATTTTTTTTTTTGTTGAAAAAAAAAATAGAACTTATAAAAAATTCAAATTAAAAAAAAAAAAAAAAGGAATAAATTAATAAAAAAATTAATACAAACAATAAATACAATAAGAGATAAGAAGAGATGCGACCGCCCCCTACATATTTGATACCTTCTCCGAAAAAGAAACTTGTAAGACCGAAACCATTCGTAATTCCATCAATTACTCGTCTATCCAAAAAATGAATTAGTTCAGCTAGTCCTCTTATACCCTGAGTTAAGGATATTGTATAAAAAGCATCTATGTAACCACGATTATATGACCAATCATATATCCCATTTCTTATTCTGTCCCCTAAAATTCTATTAGGACCTCTTTTAGAAAACGAATTTAGTAAGTTCAAATTTTGTAAAGATGAATAAATAGGCTTATATAAAAAAGACGCTATAAATATTCCGAAAAAAGCTATACTGACAGAAAAACTTGCATTTGTCACAAATTCATACCAATCCACCGAATTATTTGAATTCGGATGTAAAAGGTTTATAGACGGATTTAACAATTTAGATAATATATCCAAATGAATTTCTTCTTGATTAAAAGCAAAGGGAATTCCTACGACCCCAACAAACAAAGTAAATATCACTAATATAACCATAGAAAATAACATGGTATTGTCCGATTCATGAGGATAAGAGAAAGTATTTTTAGTGACAAAATTAGTAATAGTAATAAAAGGGTGTATCCTGTTTTTTCCATTACCATCAATTTGATATGTCTTATTCGAAAAAAAGAAGCCCTTTCATTATTATTCATTGTTAATAAACTTAATAAACAAAAATGATTTTTAATCGTTTTTGGCACTTCTTTTCCCCATAGAGATATTGAATAGCAGGAACTACTTTTTTGACCATTGTAATTTTGAAAATGAACATTGAAATGTCCCTCAAAAGTAAGTAAATAGATTCGAAACATATAAAATGCGGTTAATCCTGCTGTGGAACAAGCTATTATTGCGAAAATAGGTGAATACAACCAACTATCATTAAGAATTTCATCTTTGGACCAAAAACAAGCAAGGGGGGAATACCACAAAGAGAAAGTGTACCTACTAAAAAAGCAGTTTTTGTAATTGGTACATGCTTTTTTAAACCTCCCATAAGAACCATATTCTGACTTTTATCTGGAGAATATCCAACAATAGCTTCCATTGAATGAATAATTGATCCGGATCCTAAAAACAACAATGCTTTTGAATAAGCATGAGTAATCAAATGAAATAAAGCGGCTCGATAAGACCCCATACCTAGAGCCAACATCATATAACCCAATTGAGACATTGTAGAATAAGCTAAACCTCTTTTAATATCTTTTTGAGCAAGAGCTAAAGTAGCTCCTAATAATACTGTTATTATACCTATTAAAGATATTAAATTCATTATGTAAGGTATGATTATAAAAAGAGGAAGAAGTCGAGCTACAAGAAAAATGCCCGCTGCTACCATAGTAGCGGCATGTATAAGAGCCGAAATGGGAGTAGGGCCTTCCATGGCATCAGGTAACCATACATGAAGGGGAAATTGTGCCGATTTCGCAACTGCACCTGCAAATAAAAGAAAGGCACACAAAGTAAGAAATAAAAAAGGAACCTCATTATTATAAATCAAGTTATTCAATATTTGGAACAAATCCCGAAATTCAAAACTACCGGTTATCCAATAAAGACCTAAAATTCCTAATAATAAACCAAAATCGCCTACACGATTCGTTACAAACGCTTTTTGACAAGCAGTCGCCGCACTAGGTCGTGTGAACCAAAAACCTATTAATAGGTAAGAACACATTCCAACTAATTCCCAAAAAATATAAATTTGTATCAAATTCGAACTAGTAACTAATCCCAACATGGAAGTATTGAAAAAACTCATATAAGCAAAAAATCTCAAATATCCTTGATCATGAGACATATAATTGTCACTATAAAAAAGAACCAAAATTCCAACAGTAGTAATTAATATTAACATAATAGAAGTAAGTGGATCTATTAAGTGACCGAACTCTAAAGAAAAATCATTATTAATGGTCCAAGACCATACATATTGATAGATAAAACTTCTATTTATTTGCTGAATAGATAGATAGACCGAAAGTATCATAACTATACTTAACAAGAAAATACTAGGAAAAGCCCACATACGGCGAAGATTTTTTGTTGCCGTTGGAAAAAGTAGAAGTCCCACTCCTATTAACATAGGAACTGGAAGTGGAATGAAGGGGATAATCCATGAATATTGATATGTATATTCCATAAAAAAACCTTTTTATTTTTAATTAATTCTTTATAATTCACCGGCTATTATATCTTTTTATAGGTTCAATAAAAAATCAAGATATGGAATACTTAAATAGAATTTTCTATTCCTAATTATTCTGAATCTTTCTTCTTTAACCAATATTTCAAATATTCAAATCAAGAAGTTAGAATTGGTCAAATGATATGAATATGATCAAGTTACTATTTATATTTAAAATGAAATAAGACAATAATTCATTTTATTAATATTGAATATTAAGTAAAATTTTTATGAAAATGAAGAAAAAAATTCAATTATTATTACGTATTAGGATAATTTATATGCATAGAGCAAATAATTACACCAAAATCGAGTAGTTAATACATTACTTTATTTTGATAGAAATAATAGGATGGTCCATACCAAAACGGGCGCAATAAAAAAAAGAACTCGTTTTTTTTATTAGTTCGTTTATTCATAATCATTAACTAATTCATGATAGAACTGATTATACTCCATTCGAATAAAAGATATTTTTTTTCTTTGTAGAAAACGCTAGAATATCCCACACTTTTCTTTCAATACCAGGGAGAAGAAATAGAATTAAAAGAAAAGACGAAATTACTAAGACAACTTTTAGAAAATCATGTATTCTTTGATTAACTACTAGTTTAATTCAAATTTTTAAATCCAAAAAATGTGTACTCGTTCTTTTCTTTTGAGTTTGACCAACTAATAAAAAACTAAAGTAATTTCAGTAATTTGGAATTTGTTAGGTAAGGATTGGTTTTTTTTGAACTTTTCGGTGTATTTTGTTACATGTATAAATATAGCACGACGAAAATAGACAGAGATATAAAAAAAAGAAAAAATGGAATTGTTTGACCAATAGATGTCTTTCACATTCAACTAGAGAAATGAATAACTTTTTTTCAAATTTTTAATGGCAGTTCCAAAAAAAAGTACTTCTATATCAAAAAAACGTATTCGTAAAAACATTTGGAAAAAGAAGGTATATCGGGCAGCGTTGAAAGCTTTTTCCTTAGCGAAGTCTCTTTCTACCGGGAATTCAAAAAGTTTTTTTGTACGACAATTAAATAGTCAAACACTAGATTAACTAATCTTAATCTGAAAATGGTACTTTTTTTTTTTTTTTTAAAAAAAAAAAAAAAAAAGATACAAGGTTTCACTTTTTTTTGAATATGTTTTATCCGGTGGGGATTCTTATTTTCCTCATCGGTACAATTATCTGTCATATCATCATAATAAATAATAAAATTACAAAAAAAGTTTTTTCTTAGACAAAATGTTCAGTTCAGTCCAATATCGAATTAGTTTTCGAAATCCTAAATAAAATTCTTTACATGACGAAAAACCAACCTAAGGCCTAAGGGTTAATATAAAGCTCTACAAATAGTTAAATAAAAAAATTTTGAATGTCACACTGTACTGTGATCCATAAAAAGACTTTTTTTGTTCATTGATAAAAAAAGTGCATCTTCGATTTATAAAATCAGATAAATGAGAAATGAATTTTAAAATTAAAAAATGAAATGATAATAAAGATTTTTATGGGGAACGCTTCAATCCATATTGAAACGAAACGAGTTTTTTCTCATCACTTTGAATGAAAATGAAAAAAAAATATTGAATTGACTCCTTCAATCTCGACGATTAAATAATAATAGATTATTATTATTTCGAGTACGCCGCTATGGTGAAATCGGTAGACACGCTGCTCTTAGGAAGCAGTGCTAGAGCATCTCGGTTCGAGTCCGAGTGGCGGCATGGCATCTTCTAAAACAAATGGAATAAGTCCTATAATAAATTCAATTCCTGATTTCAATTCCGTAGAATTGGTTTACCCCACTTTTTCATTTTAATAAAAATAAATTTATGATATTTTCCACCTTAGAACATATATTAACTCATATATCCTTTTCGATCATTTCAATAGTAATTACTATTTTTTTGATAAGCTTATCGGTCGATGAAATCGTAGGACTATATGATTCGTCAGAAAAAGGCATGATAGCTACTTTTTTATGTATAACAGGCTTATTAGTCACTCGTTGGATTTATTCGGGACATTTCCCGTTAAGTGATTTATATGAATCATTAATTTTTCTTTCATGGAGTTTCTCCGTTATTCATATGGTTCCGTATTTTAAAAAACATAAAAATTATTTAAGCACAATAACCGCGCCAAGTACTATTTTTACCCAAGGCTTTGCTACTTCGGGTCTTTTAACTGAAATGCATCAATCCGAAATAGTAGTACCTGCTCTCCAATCCCAATGGTTAATGATGCATGTAAGTATGATGATATTGGGCTACGCAGCTCTTTTATGTGGATCATTATTATCAGTAGCTCTCTTAGTCATTACATTGCGAAAAGCCATAAGGGTTTTTAGTAAAAAAAACAATTTTTTAAATGAGTCATTTTCCTTTGTCGAGATCCAATACATGAATGAAAGAAGCAATGTTTTACTAACCACTTCTTTTTGTTCTTCTCGAAATTATTACAGGGCTCAACTGATTCAACAACTAGATCAGTGGAGTTATCGTATTATTAGTCTAGGGTTTCTCTTTTTAACCATAGGTATTCTTTCGGGAGCAGTATGGGCTAATGAGGCATGGGGGTCATATTGGAATTGGGACCCAAAGGAAACTTGGGCATTTATTACTTGGACCCTATTTGCGATTTATTTACATACTCGAACAAATAAAAATTGGGAAAGTTTAAATTGCGCAATTGTGGCTTCTATAGGCTTTCTTATAATTTGGATATGCTATTTTGGGGTTAATTTATTAGGAATAGGATTACATAGTTATGGTTCATTTAATTTACATTAAGATCTAATAAAATTCAAAAAAATCCCGACAAATACAAACATAGAACAAGCCAAGCCTATATAGAAATAGAATAGAAAAATAAGTAAGAATACAAGATAAGAAAACTTCCTACTTCATGTAGGCTGTCGAGAACCATTTGAATCACTACAATACTTGATTCAAAAGGTTCTCATAAAGACCAAAAATATCTGTTTACAATTCCAATTTTTTTTACTTAAGAGAAAAAATAGAGAAAAAATACTTTTTTTTCATTGTACAACGAACAATATTAAAAATAATAATAGGATTACTTTTTGATTTTTTCTTTTATTGATGAAAACTATTGATAAAAATAATTAGATATAATAGCTTCGACTTTGTCAACAGATAGTGAAAGAACGAAATCTGGATAAATACCAATAGCTATTATTGGTAGAAGAATAGAGATGGAAACAAATAACTCTCGCGGCCCAAAATCAAAAAAATAAGAGTTTGGAACATTAAATAACTTGTATCCATAGAACATTTGGCGTAACATAGATAATAAATAAATAGGAGTTAATATCATTCCAATTGCCATTACAAAAGTAATTAGTATTTTTGGCATTAAAAGATATTGGTGGCTGGTAATTATTCCAAAAAAGACTATCAATTCTGCAAGAAAACCAAATACCACTCTAGGAAAGGTCGTACCCGATGAGGCCGTGAAAAACCACCTACAAGAGGTCGTGCCCGATGAGGCCGTGAAATACCACCTATTAGAGGTCGTGCCCGATGAGGCCGTGAAATACCACCTCCATGGTATAGCCGAGCTTCAAGGATGCCGTGATAAACCACCTATGAGAGGTCGTGCTGCCCAGTGAGGCCGTGATAAACCACCTATGAGAGGTCGTTCCCAAAGGAGGCCGTGATATGCCACCTATTAGAGGTCGCGCCCACCTACGTGACCTGCCACTCTGTTAAAGGTCGCACCGAGTGGGGCCATGGATGCCACCGATTCAAATTTGCCGAGTAGGGCCGTAGTTGAGAGCAATGATTGATTCGTTGGGACGACATGTAATCGGCATAGCCGACGACACGAGACGAATCCAATGGTTGAATGGTTTGATAATGTGATTGTGCCATGGTTGTTTGGTTACTATAATTGTACGTGGTTGAGTTATATAAACTGTTAATCCTTGCATGCAGACTATTGCGAGGTAAGTCTTCTTCAGGTGATGTGGGCTAGGCCACCCTAGGCGTATTTTCTTCTAATAGGGCTTGTGGAACTTGCCGAGACATCGTCTCATCCCGGTCATGATTAAAATTTCAGGTCCCTAGATTTGCGGCCGCGGAGGACCCGGCCCTGTCTGGAAAGGTGGAGATTGAAGTATCGGTGAACATGTCCTGCTAGTTGGTTTAGGATAGTTCCCCTTTGTCGAGCTTGCATTCATTTTGTGTGACTATCTGTGCACAGATTTAAACCATTTGTGGTTGTAAATGAGTGTTTGGTATTGTGATTGCCCGGCTTTTCTATCCCAAGTTAAATGTTGTCGTGGGATTTATTTCGTTCCGCATGCGTAATGTAAAGGATGGGTCTACGATTTATCCTCGGGATGTCGTATATTTGATTGACCGTCGTGGAATGTGCACGCGTCGAGGTTCGAAGGTGACAGAGTAGGTCAAGCTTCATATATGAAAAAGGAAATTGATAAGAATCATGGACTTGCTGCACTGGCTTCATCATATCCCATGCGAAAAAGTCAAAAGTTGCGGCACGTGAGTATGCATGAACATGTTCTTTCGATCCCAAGCTTTCTATTCCTCTAATTCAATGGTTGGAATCAATTCGACTCATGCTGGTACCTATTTTCTTTTTTTCTTCTTTTTTTTCTTTTTTTTGTGGTCAGATATGAGCACCTCTTTCATTTCGTGTGATAAGGCAAAATGTTCCCCAAAGAACCGAATCCTCTCCATGATAATTTGGGGATATTAACCTGAAGGGTAAAAAGCTTGATTGAACATGACAAAGTGCTCGAATTTTTGACGCAATCGTACTGAATACTAGTGGGGATTACTTGAAGGCCCCCGTGAAGATTGCTTTGAATTTTATGGAGGGAGGGGAAAAGCAAGTATATTTGGACTCCTGATGATAAATGGCGATGGTGCTTTGAATATACAAAGTGGTAAAACTAAAATTCGTGTCATTGTTAGAGAACATAATGGTGTGATGGCTTTGGGAATCTATTGTAGAGGACGTAAGAAGATTTATGCACAAGAAGAAAGGTTTTTAGATTGATCTGCGTTCGTAGGAGAGCTTAGGGTGCCCTCTAAATAGGTGCATTGTCTTTGGTTGTAGTCCACTTACAAATCGATATCATTTCAGTCCTTTCATAATTTTATGGTGTGCTGGATTTTCTATTCCTCGAGGATTCAAGGCCGCTTTGGCGAGATTAATTTTGACTCAATGAGCTTCTCTTTGAAATGAAAAATGCGTGTCATGAAGCAATTTACGTAATGCATGAGCATGTTGTCCAACCTTGACGCCTAATTCTTCTAAGATCAATTCGATGGATTTAGATCGGGCTTCCCCATGGTCGCTTGACATAAGTCATCAAATAAGGAGTTGTTTGCCCAAACTGATGACTTCATCGTGTTATTGTTGACATGCTAATCAAGTTCAAGGGTTGGATTCTACAGTAGATAATTTGATTGTCGGAAAAAAATCAAATGGAATCATGAGAATTGCCTTTTCTATTGATGGTGGACACAACACAAAATTTGGTAAATTGGAATGAAGTTTTTCGCTTTGTCTAAGTAAAGAACTTCTTTATCTGATGGACTGGCCTTACTACGAGCCTGATTTCACAGTGGCATATGAATTGAATTCTCTGAGAAAAAAATGTACTTCTTTCTTAGTACGTATCTAACACGGTATTTCTTTGACTCACTTCGCTAATAATTTCCCTCTTGCACCAGGGTGCCATTTTATTAAGGGAATACATAGATTTCGTAACTTCGTGGAGCAAAGAAAGTCGGTTGTTGCAGAAGGGAAGGTAGTTGAGCTGTAGAGGCAATAATATTTCGTGTACATAGATTTGTTGGGAATTGTTCTAGCACTTTTGTGTTCTGTCGCGCCAACTGCATTTCTCACGTGATCATGTGTTAGTGCCATGCCTATGGGTCCATTAGATAATCTGGGCCGCAAAGAACTTGGGCTTGAACTAGCTCGGCCAGTTGGATTTGCTTGTTGGCCCACGTTGGACTGACCCATCCAAGCCTGTATTTCAAAATGTGGCCCACGTTGATTGTGTGCGTATGTGTGTCTGGGTGTGTGTTTGAGAGATAGTAAGCCAGCCGGAACCGGCCTGATTTGGTCCGGAACCAGCCCTCTTATCTGAGCCTTGAAATTTTGTCAAGCGGCTCGAGCCTGCTCGATGATCAATTTTGCTCTCGATGCCAAATTCACGACCTCAACCCCCCAACAATTTTGTGGCTGATGCCTTAAGGCAAGCTATGTTTATGTAGCCGAATAAAAATAAATAAAGGGCAGTCTTTTATCGTGAAATTGTTTTCACGCCATCATATATCTTTCCGTTCAAGTTGTTACTTGGTTGCTCTCGTAAGCTAATTATATAAACGAAGTTCTAAATCGCCAAATGGTGCTCGTTTGTTAGACCTTAGAAAATGAGTTATTCTTTAGGCCTATATATGGTGGATAAATTGTAATATGAATTAGTTTATATTTTGTAAATGATCATAAATTAGTTTAAATATAATATGAATGGATGTTAAATAGATCACAAATGGGCTTATGATTTATATAGATTCCTCTCTTTCATTCTCTTTTATCCTTACTTGATTTTTGAGCTTATCCACTTGGTGTTTTTATCTCAATTTGGATATAATTTTTCTTTTGTTTGGTTAAATATATAAGTATTTTAATAATATAAATTCAATCGAGTTAGAATATAAGTCATGTGTGTTTGACTTGATTCATGGGTTTTATAAGTTTTAAAACTTATTTAAGTGTTTTAAAGATGGACATATGTATTACAAATAGAAATGACATCCCGATGGGACCGGGATAGCTAGATATAGGTGGTCGGGATCTGGATTTCGGAAATTTCTCATCATTACCAATTAATATTTCCCACGTGTGCTGAACAACGCTTTGCATCCCAATATAATAAACCCTCCAGAAAAAGGACATACCGTAACTGTAAGTAACTGTCACAAGTGAAAGAAAGCCTTAGAAAGCTGTCCAATCAAAGATGTTTTTCTATTATTGTAATGTGGGCCTAATGTATCCCATTGCTATCATCACTTAGAAAGACATAATCGAACATCATGCAGCCAAAGGACGGATGGGCAGCATTTCGTATTTGATAATTGGAGACCTTCTGTTTTTTTTTTTTGTTAGAAGTAATAAATTTTTATAGAGCTTTGAGCCAACATTTACAAAATCCGCGCTACAAAACTTGTACTCAACAAGACAACAAGTCTACGTGAGTGGAAGGGTGCCGAAAGTAAAAGAAAACTCAAGAGCGGCCAAAGCAAACACTCGGCCTAAACAACAGTGCAAGAGACCAAGGAGGAGAGAAAAGCCACGCAGGCCGAAAGACCAACCTCCCCCTAGACAACCAACAAAGGTGAGAACCACAAGCACTGAAAAGGAGAAGTCTGCCGAGAGCAGCTCACATCGTCACAAGATGGGGAAGGAAAATGGAAGGATCGAACCCCAATTTCTCTAGAGTCTTCTCGCTTTCTAGGATTATCTTCAAACGTTTTTAAACATTAGAGCCTTGTCCTTTTTTATTGCCGCAGGAGTTGCCATGTGATCTCCGGAGAGCATGTTGTTTCCATATTTCCAAATAAGGTGGCAAAGGGCATCAAAAGAGAAGCGACCAATGGAGCGGTAGAATTCCCTACGTATAGAACTTTATAGCCCACTGAGGTTCTCAAATTTCAAGTCTTGTTCCGCCAAGGAGATTGCATTTAGCTACCCAAGAGAAGGCCATGCTAGTAGTGATAGAACACTCGAAAAGAGATGATCGATGGAGTCCGATGTTAGCTTACAAAAGGGACATACCTCATAACCAATTCTGCCATAGGACATGAGTAGGGTTTGGGTGGGGAGACGTATTCTTTGTAATTAATCGCAGATTAAATTGATATCTCCGGGTGATAGCTTTATTCTAAATAAATGAAGCCCATCAAACCCTATCCTTCCTTTTTCCCGATGATATCCCAAGCGGATGCAACCGAGTAAAGACCATCGGGGTTGTCGTCCAAGTAAAATAATCCTAAGAATCGTAAAGGAGAGGAGAGAATGATCCCAAGAATCAATCACTAACCTAAAAGCCTCGAATTCCGCTAGAGAGAAGAGATTAGCCACCGTTGCACGCCTAGATAAACCCGAATTCATAATAATAAGCTTTGAGTAAATATGTCCAAGGACCTTCTTTGGTGCCAATTATCAAACCAAAGGGATTGACCGACCATCCCCAATCCGCCAATGGAAGTGGAGATGAAATTTCGATCTAAGATGAAGGATTATCTTCCACGCCATGAGCAAAAGGGCCTCCAACTATTGGAGAAAACTTCATTGAGTGTTTTGAAGTTGACAAACGCTTTCCATCAGACCAACAAAAACTTGCGTACTCTTCCATCAAAGTCTGAAAACCTTCTGGATCAGCTGTGCACTCAAGACTCAAAATCTATTCTCATTGACAGCTTCTAGACCGTTGAAGAAGGCTTATTCTCAAACGAAGTATTTCGGTTAAGGATTTGATTCGCCGATTAAAGAAGATCTCTTGGCCGGATATAGCATGTTGGAATCCATTATTCAAATCAAGATTGATTCGTGATTTTGGATCCGTTGATTGGCAAAGTATACTTGGAAGGTTCTACTTATGGAAACCTAGATCCCGATTGTATGGGCGAGCAAGGATTGATAGACTATCACACTATGTTCCTTAAATAGTTTGAAAATCTTCATAATTGATTATGTCCAATGGGTAGATTGGAAAGAATTCATTTGCAAGTGTCAATTGGTGTGATGGCATGAAGAAGTATATAAGGAAGACGTTGCGCTTGTTTGAGGTGTTTATAGAAGAATTCCAAAGTCCAAAGCTCCTTATTCTTAGTCAATTAAACTCGTTGAGTGAAATCTTGTACGTAAAAGAGAGTTTATATCTTTGAGAGACCTTGAGAAGTGTAGCAATAGAGTTTCTACATTGTAGAATCAAGGAAGAGCCACCGTAACAACTCTTTTGTTTCATAGTGAAATCCAGTCAGGTCAGTCAAAGGCAGAATAGTGGATCTAGGCTTGATTAAACCGAACCACTATAAACCCTATGTTCTGCTTCTCTTCCCTACGTTTTACTTTGATAGTAACTCGATTTGTTTACAAGAGTTTAATTTCCTTTTCATAATATATTGCCGATTTAAGTTGCACACTTCACTGGGAAATTTGTTTTTACACCTATTCACCCTCTAGGTGCTCGATAGCTTTCACAATTGGTATAAGAGCCTATGTATTCACTTAAGTTGAAGTGTTCTCTATCAGATTTAAAGATCCATGACTAGTATGTTGGCATTCCAGGACTGGTTGAAGGGCAAAGCAATACCAAACCGTCTTATTTTGATGGAAATGAATACAACATATGGAAAACACAGATGAATGCATTCCTAAGATTAAAGGATCCCTTCCGAATGGGATGTGGTAGATAAAGGAATCATTCCTAAAGCTGCACTGCCTCGTAAAGAGGGAAAAGAAGCCATTGAGTCTAGTGAAATGACTTAAGAAGAGATAACCAAGAGACAAGCTCTTGATGCAAAAGCAATTTATTTTTTTATATTGTGCATTATCTCCTATCGAATATAACGTAATATCTTCTTGTGATACGCCTAAAGAAGTCTGGGATAGATTACACATCATCTATGAAAGAACTCGATCGAGTAAAAGAAACTAGAATCAACATTTTGCTCGGCTAATACGAAGCATTCAAAATGAAATCAGAAGAATCTATCACTCGACATGTTTAGTCGCTTTACAAAAAATTGTGAACGGTCTTGAAAATCAAGGTCAACCAATTTCTGAATCCATGAAGGTAAACAAGCTAACGCGTGGACTCTCCAATGATTGGAATCACATAAAGACCTCTCGATAAGGGAGACATGAAGAATTATGCTACTTTATGTTGATGAATTGGTTGGGACTCTTCGCCTTATGAAGTGGAGCTAATCAACGAAGATGAAGATCCTAAAGGTGAGAAATCCATTACATTAAAATTTAATGATGATTCCGGGTGTAACAGATTCTCAAGATGATATGGATGATGAAGAGCTTGCTCTCATGATAAGAAGATTCAGAAAATTAAACAAAAAGGGGAGAAGATTCAATCCAAAGAAACAAAGTTTTCAAAAGTAATAGACTAAGCTTCTGTGAGGATGATGAATCCAATAAAGATGTAGTCTCATGCTTGAATGTAAGAAAAGCGGGACACATCGTACTCAATTGTCTCCTTCGAGGAAAAGAAAGGAAAAAACTGAGAAATATCGAAAGGCACTTAAAGCGAAACTTGGAGTGATACAAATGAGGAGAAGATGATGATTATACCAATATTTATCTCATGGTACAATCGTACCATATTCGTACTCGAGACACGCACTTTCGCATCCGCACAATGAAATTGAGGTAAGTTATTTGAATATCCCTATTAGAGTTTCTAGATACATTGATGAATTGTGTCTTAGTCTCCAAAACTCCTCTCAAAAGGATTTTCGAACTTAAAAGAGAAAATTCTGCACCGAAACAACAGAAAAATGTTTGGAAAGAAAATGTCAAAAAGTTTAGACAAAAGTGTTACTACTTTGAAAGAAATGCAAACAATCTTTCAAATAAAAATGCATTCTTGAAAAATAATATCTCAATTATTTCTAAAAGATTTTCTATAGAATTTGAGCAACTTGAAAAAAATTCTTTAGCACAAAGACCTTACTTCAACAAAAATCAGGTTTATGAATGACTACCTAAAACCATTCATTTAATTGATTTTCCTAAAGTAAAGGAAAGAATTAAGCAAAGACCTACAAGAGATGCTTACAAAAATCATTTCCAAATTTTTTTTGTAAAATCCGTAGGTCGCACCGCTCTTAAATGTTTTAAGTGCAATAGCTCAAATCATTTTGAGAAAGAATGTCATATGGTTTAGAAACTTGTTAAGAAGGTATGGGCAAATACCATATATTGCACTAACACCAATGGACCCAAGAAAATTTGGGTACCAAAGAAAGCTTGAGTCTTTTTTCTAAATGCAGGTCACTATCAAGAAAAATGTTAAATGGGTACCTAGATAGTGAATGCTCAAGGCATATGACAAAAGATTCGAATTGCTTCATAAAACTTGTTCAAGTTATGGTGGAAAAATTTTTTTGGAGGAAACATCAGAGGAATAATTGTGGGATACGGAACGTAAAGATTGGAAGCCTCACGATTAGTAATGTTTCCTTAGTGGAAGGACTCAACTACAATTTGCTAAGCATCGGGCCACCGTGCAACACTAGTTTCAAAATCAACTTTTGCAAAGGAATATGTTCAGAACCAAAGAAGACTTCTCTCTTAGTCTTTCACGAGTCGTAGATAAGGGAATTCTATCTCTTGGATATCAAACCATATGAAACTCATTGTCTAATCTCACTTCAAGAAGAAGCAAACTTATGGCACGGAAAACTTGGGCACATCAACATGAAGCAAATAGCCAAAATCTCAACAAAGAAGCTTGTTCGTGGACTACCTAATCAGTCTATACCAAAAGTCTAATCTATGTACACCATGCGTGTTGGGAAAATTAACTCGAAAGCATCGGAGGTAAGAAATACTGTTTAGTGATTATGGATGATTATTCACGATTCACTTGGGTATATTTCCTCGGTAAGTAGGTCTGAAACATTTTCTTATTTATAAATTTTGCTAAAAATGTCCAAAATGAGAAATGGTATGTTATTTCAAGTATACTACAGACCATGGATGTGAATTTGAAAGTCAAGACTTTACAAAATTCCCGTGATGAATTTAGTTTTCAGCATGTGTTTTCTTTACCATATACTCCGAGCAAAATGGAATCATGGAAAGAAAAAAAATAGGTCACTTTAAGAAATGACTAGAACCTCTTTTAATTGAAAGTAACATCTCTTCTCGTTTTTGGGTTGAAGTAGTTTCTACAACATGTTATATTATTAATATAGTCTTTCTAAGGCCTATACTCGGAGAAAACTCCTTACAGAGTTATTCAAAGGAAAGAAGTCAATTGTTTCATATTTTCATGTGTTTGGATGTAAATGTTTTATATTGAAACATGCAAATGAACGAGTTGATAAGTTTGAAGAAAATCAAATGAATATATTTTCCTTGGATATTCTATCACAAGCAAAGGTTACAGAGTTTACAACAAGAAGACTAACTGCGGAGGAATCAATAAATGTCAAATTTCAAGACTTTATGCAAAATCAATTGATTCATACTCATCTTGAAGAATCAGAACTTGCTACAAACTTTACAAAGTCCAAATTTCCGTACAGCCTAACCTTCAAGACGAGCAACAAATGATTAACGAAGATTCAAATGAGGAAAAAGATCAACAACTGACAAATCAACCTAAGAATTGGAAGTATAAGTCTAGTCATCTCAAAAAGATCTCATTATTGGTGATATCAATGAAGGAATTACACAAGATCCAAAAGGCAAGAATCTAGTGTTGTGGCTCTTATTTCCGAATACAACCCAAGAGCATAGAAAAGCTTAACTAATGAAAGCTGATTGAAATTATGCAAGAAGAATTTAGGTAATTCAAAGATCAATAATGTATGGGAATTGACTCCCAAACCGAAAGGTAAATCCATCATTGGAGCTAAATGGGTTTTCAAGAACAAGATGAACGAAAGGAAAATTCGTAAGAAACAAAGCAAGACTTATGGCCAAGGAATATACGCAAGAAGAAGGGATAGACTATGATGAGACTTATGCACCAAGAGTAAGGTTAGAAGCAATTAGATTATTACTTACTTTTACTTGTCATAAGAATTTCATGTTATTTCAAATGGACATCAAAATTGCTTTCCTAAATGGATTTATCCAAGAGGAAGTTTATGTGTAACAACCACCCGGTTTTGAAGACCCAAGGAAACCAGACTCTATATTTAAAACTGAAAAATGCCTTATATGGTTTAAAGCAAACATCTCGAGCTTGGTGCACGACAAACCAAGTAAGTTTTTAATTCAAAATGGTTTTGTCAAAAGTAAAGTAGATACTACATTGTTTCTCAAAAGAGAAAGCAAAAGTTTTCTACTTGTTCAAATTTATGTTGATGATATTATTTTTGGATCTTTTAATGAAAGTCTATGTAAGAAATTCCCTAAGTCTATGCATGATGAGTTTGAAATGAGCATGATGGGTGAACTAACTTTCTTTCTCGGCTTCAAGTGAAACAAATGAAGGAGAGAATCTTATTCATCAAGAAAGTATGCCAAAGAACTGTCAAAAAGCTTGGTTTGGAAAAAATTGCAAAAAAGACCGATATACCAACGCCAAGTTCACTGAGATAGACAAAGATGAAGGAGGAAAGAAAGTTGACCAGAAACTATACATGAGTATCATTAGTCTACTTATTTATCTAACTACTTCTAGACTTGACATTTTGTTTAGTGTTTGTATTTGTGTCGATTTCAATCGAATTCCTAAAGAATCTCATTTAAGTACCGCAGCGTAAAGACAAATACATTGCCTCAACTTCAAATTTGATCTCTAGTATCCTAAAGAATGAGACTTTACTCTTCTTGGATACTTAGACGCAGACCTAGCCGGATGCGTAGTTGATAGAAAGAGCACTCGGCATTTGTCAAATTGAAGTTGGAAGTAGGACAATATCTTGGTTTTTAAGGAAGCAAAAGTACAAGAGCTTTTTCTGATGTGGCTGCAGTATGTAGCTCTTGGAAGTTGTTGTTTACAAATTTCGTGGATAAAACAACAGCTAAGAGACTTTGGAATTGAAAATTCATGCTTTGAAATCAAATGTGATAACACCAAATGCAATCAATCTCACCAAGAATCCGATTATTCACTCAAGAGCAAAACATATAGAAATTCGACATCATTTCATTAAAGATCATGTTCAAAATGGAGAAGTTTCTTTCTGGCTTTATTGATTCAAATAATCAACCGGACGATATATTTACAAAGCCTTTAGAAAAAAATCAATTTGAAGTTATTCGCTCCAAACTCAATATCTTAAAATTTGAAGAAGTTCAGATTAGGATTGAAAGTCTAAAGGCATTCAAACTCAGACAATCAAGATCTACGACTCGTAAGTTATTTCTATTCTAGAAACTTATCTCTTGATCAAATCTTGAAAAGGTACGATCATTTATCCAAAATTGATTGGTGTTATTTTCCAATTTTCGTGATTAGTAATCCTTCCCTTTCGAAAAATAAGTTATTTTTGAAATGAAAGTTATCTAATTTTTGGAAAAAGCGCTTATTTTTAAAAGGCATTTTATATTTCTTTTTACAAATGCTCCGTATGCCCGCTTCGAATGCTTTATATACTGTTGGTTCTTCTTCGTTTTACTCACAAAAACCCTAAGAGAGCACAGATCTTCCACTTCTGTCTTTCTCTTGTTTAATCCCTGAAAAGTTTTCATCTTTCTAGGAACAAGCTAAATCTCTCAAAGACATCGTTAAAGATGTCGTCTCTCAAAGAAAGTTCGAGGATCTCGAACAAGGGACCACAAAGAAATGCGTGAGGCCTACGTACTTTGATCTCACTAAGGAAGAAGAATCTCCTAGATAAAGCAGCAAAGCTCACAACATTCTCAGAGCGTCCATCTCCTCCATCTAGACCTCGTGATGTTGCACATCGAGAAGAGGAATAAATCATCGAAGATGCGTAACCCATATACTCATAAGCCCACTTTTACCTACAAGCTTTACCGTGCTTTGAAGAGGAGTGGTACTCCGTTGAACTACATTGATGAATTTAAAGATAAAGGGTATAGAAATGAAACTTTCTTTTTATGCACAATGGAACAATTGGAAATTGTCCCTCATGGCCGGCCGGAAGAAGCACTGGCAAATATCCCAAGTGATTCATGTGTTGGAGGGCTGAGTCAACTCGATGGGAATGATGATAATAGGATGTATAGTCGGTTTAAGCCTAGAATGGGTGTTGCGCAAAAATACGAAGCAAAAGGACAGAATTTGTTTTGCTCGGAGGAACACAAGCAATTGTACCTAAGTTGCTAAAGCATGGGGTGATAACCTAGAAATGTGGACTTTGATTTTCTTGACTTTGTGAATGTTAATCATGGAAAAATTTAATCTTCTTCAATCCCGAACAGTTTTGTTCTCAAATGACAAAGCTCATTCTCAACTTACTACTTATTTCTATTCGAATCTCGCTGGATGCGAATAGATTCTCTTTCAAGTTGTTCGAGATCAGGATTATGTGGTTGACATGAATACATTGGCTGATGTGATTAGGGTTGAAAGAGGGACATATCAACCCATCAATATGTCCGTTGCTCGTGCAAGAATAGAGCTTGTTCAGGATAGAACAACGGAAGGGAAGATTTCCTATTTGAGGATGAATGCGTCTAACATTTTGCTTCACAAGATAGTAATTAACTACCTCAGACCAAAATCTATTTCAAAGATTGATATTTCAAACTCGAAGGCAAAAGCTGATGTATGCCATCAATGCCGGCAAAGTTCTCTCTTCCACACATTATTATGTTCAACATGTACAAAACAATGGTGAAGGATAAGGGTCAACTTCCATACTCAGCACTTGTGACCAAGTTATTCGCACATTTTAACATTCAGCCTCCTCGGATTCTTTGTGTTCGAACATGCGATCAAATGGTGGTGGACCGGAGAATGGTTTCTAAAATGCTTCTGAATGAACTCAATAAGGCTTTTTGAAGCAAAGCTCAAAGTAAAAACCCTAGTCAAGACTCATTTAGTTTCTTCTACGGCGGCAAAGTGAAAAGGGAAAGAGCCCATGGTTGCTCCATCCAAGAAAAAAGAGCACTTATCATTGAAGATGAAGAGGATGAGGATGATATCACATTTTCGCGATGGCATTGAAGAACTTGAGTCGTTATGTTCCGTAGACAATGGAGAGATAGGAAAAAGACAAGGATGAGACAGTAACAAAGGACTTGAGAGAGAGAAGATTTGGAGAAAGAAGCAGAGAAGGAAAGAATTGAGGAAGAAGAAGAAGAATGGGGCAGGGATATCGGGCGAAGTAGAGTATGATGAACACTTTTCTCTACTTGAAGGCATAGAAACAGGGGGAGATCCTGAGAAAAGGGGTTTGTCCTCATTTCCTGCCATTAGTGAAGGAGTGAGTTGTTCTCCTGTATCCAGAGGACATCTATGACTCTCAATTTCCCGAGGAGGACATGAGGTTTCATCACCCAATCTATGTGATCGTGCTGAATTGTCATCCGGGCCAATACTTCGTCCGATCGTGCGTGCACGACAGACAATTTGACAGACTTTCGTAGAATACTTGATGTTCTTTGGAGATGTGAAGTCAAATTTATGCTTTGGGATACGAAATTCAGAACTTGCAGGAATGTAGACAAGCCTCTCTCAGTTTCTTTTGCATGATCACATCAATGCCCTTTGCTCTTCAAGTTCAAGCAAATGCTAAGGGTGAAGATGTGGCGTTAACCGAAGGAGGATTTAAAAAGCTGGAAGAGATTGTCCAAATAATGGGAGATTTCCAGCTTGTTCGTGTTCCCAAGCAATCTTAAAGCCATTCTCTTTTCATCTCTACCTTTTTATGATGACAAAAAGGGAGGGATGTCATGATTTGATTTTGAACTTTGAACTCTTTGACTTTTGAACTTTTGTGTCGATTATGTTTGATTAACTTGACTTTGTGTTTGGTCTGTTTGGATTTGGACTGGATTTAGATTTGATCAATTAAACGTTTGTTTATCTTAAACACTATTGATATCTCATGACTTTGCTTACGTAACTAACATATTTTCTCGTGGATGCGATTCTAATGTTATCTTTATTAAGCAATTTATTTTTTGTGAGATATTCTTGTTTGCTTGAGTAATGTTTTGCGATCAAAGTTATTCAAATCTATAGGAAAGTTTTGTCACCATAAAAAATGGAGAGATTGTTGGAGAAAACTTCCTTAGTATTTTGGAAGTGACAAAACATTTCCATCACTTAGTATGAAAACTTGCGACTCTTCCATCAAAGTTTGAAGACCTCTGAATTGTTAGACTTTAAGACTCAAAGTTTATCCTCATTGAGAGTTTCTAGACCGTCGAAGAAGGCTTATGCAAAAGGAAGTATTTCGTTAAGAATTTAATTCGCTCGACTAAAGAAGATCTATTGGTTGGATATAGTATGTCGGAATCCATTATTCAAATCAAAATTGATTCAGGGATTTTGGATCCGTTGATTGGCGAAGTATACTTGGAAGGTTCTACTTATGGAAACCTACTACTTATGGAAACCTAGATCCCGATTATATGGGCGAGCAGGTGATTGATGGGCAATCGTCATGTTTCTTAAATAGCTCGAAAATCTTCCTAATTGATTCTATCCAATAGGTAGATTGGAAGAATTCCTTTGGTAAGTGCCAACGGGTGTGATGGCATGAAGGAGTATATAAGGAAGACGTTCCAATTGTTCGAGTGTGTGCACGGTAGAAGAATTCCAAAGTCTAAAGCTCTTTGTTCTTAGTCAATTAAACTGTTGAGCAAAATCTTGTAAGCAAAAGAGAGTCTATATCTTTGAGAGACCTTGAGGAAGTGTAGTAGTCTCTACACTATGGAATCAAGGAAGAGCTTCACTATAACAACTCTTTTGTTTCATAGTAAAATCTAGCCGGGTGGGCTGTCACGCGGAAGAGTGGACATAGGTTTGGACTAAGCCGAATCACTATAAACCCCGTGTTCTTATGCTCTTCCCTACGCTCTTTTACTTTGATCATAACTCGATTTGTTTACAAAATTCTAATTTCCTTTTCATAATCTATTACCGATTTAAGTTGCACACTTCACTCAGAAAATTTGTTTTTACACCTATTCAGCCCCTCTTGGTGCTCGTACTAGCTTTCACACCAGCTACCCAAAACTCTTCATCTTCAAGAAAGTTGAATGTATCCATTTGCACCATAAGGACTCATTGTCAATAAATAGGATCCAAATGTGTTTGAGCATTGTCGCCTTGTTGCAATCCCGTAATTTGCGAATACCAAGTCCTCCTTTGTCCCTAGTGGCAAACGTCCTCTTAGGAAACTTTCGCGCCACCCTTCCCAAGACTAGGTCCCCTCTAAAGGAATTGTCTCATAATCTGCTCAATGTGATCCATAATTACAAGAGGAATTGTGAAGACACTCGTCCAATAGGCTTGAATCACATGAAGAACCGACCTTATAAGTTGGACTCGCCAGCAAAGGAAAGAAAACGGTGCATCTAGAATTGGACCCTAGATGTTATACAATCAATTAAGGACACACAGTCCGCCTTTCCAAGTTTGGAGGAAATGATAGGAACTCCTAAATAACGAATTGGCAAGTTACCTTGAATGAAGCCAAGGGTATCCTTAATGTCCTTTCTCAAGTCTTCCAAGCCACCTACAAGAAAAATCTCACTCTTGTTGTTGTTAGGCTTCAATCCACTCCATCTTTGAGAAGGTATCCATCCCATCCTTAAGAAGAGAGACAGAAACCATATCCGTTTGACAAAAGAGAAAGACATCATCCGTAAAGAAGAGGTGAGATAATCTTGTAGTCTTGCATCTCCAAAAGAAATTGAATCCAAGTTGTGCCGCACGCATGCTCAAGATCCCAAAAAAGACATCCATAACCAAGGTGAAAAGATAAGGAGACATTGGATCCCCTTGCCTAAGCCCACGTCCACTAGGGAAGAAGCCATGAAGATCACCATTAATGGAAATAGAAAACTTGGAAGTGCGCACACATACCATGATGAGTTGAATGAGATGATCAGGGAAGCGAAAAGCATGCAACACCAACTCGAGGAAGCCCTAATCTACCATATCATAGGCCTTTTGAAAATTCACCTTAATCGCACATTTTGGGATATAAGGTTAAAGATGGAATCTAGCAAATAACTCCTGTGCAAGGAGAATATTATCATGGATACGACGGCCTTATATGAAGGCATTCTGATGAGGGTTGATCGTATTATGAAGAATTGCGGCTATGCGGTTGGCTAAGACCTTGGTGATGCATTTATAGATTGTATTGCAGCAGGCTATATGTCTATAATCATTGACCAAGGTCGCATTGGGCACCTTGGGGATCAACACCGGATGGTGGTATTAATCTCCTTAGAAGTCTCCCCGTGACAAAGAAGTCCTTAACCGCTTCAATGACCGACGTTCTAACTCGCTCCCAATTACTCTTGAAAAATTCTACTCCAAATCTGTTCGGCCCAAGAGCCTTTCCACGGGCAAAGAGAATAGAGTATTTTGAATCTCTCTATCGGTAAAGGGATGAGAAAGAAGGCTAACTTGGTCATCACCGAGGGGACATCAAATAACTTGCTGTAAGTCTAGCAAAGAAGGGTTGGAATGAAGGGTACGTGAAGCAAAGAGCTCCCCGGAAGTGGGAAACGAATGTGTTATGCACAAGCCTTGGTTTAGTGACCAACTTCCCATTCCTATCAAGAAGTGAAAGGATCATGTTCTTCGCTTGTCTTGTAGTGACGAGTGGTGAAAGTACTTAGTATTCCCGTCACCATTCTCAAGCCATCTAATTTTCGATTTTTGTCTAAAAAAAAAAATACTCCTCCTAACTTCTCAATTTCACATAGGATTTCCGTGATCTTTCTTTACCTTTGCCAAGAATTCGTTGGTTGGATCTTGCTGCAGGTCAAGCTAAGCTAGTCGAGCGCATCTCCGGAGATGGCAACCTCTCGTAGATGTTAGAGAAAGAAACACTATTGAGCTACCCGAGTTTGCTCTTGAGGGCCTTCAATTTGCAAACCAATTTGTACATAGGAACACCATCAATCGGGGCTTCCCATACTTGCTCCACATTGTCATGAAAAGATGGGTGCTCCATTCAGAATTCAAAGAATTTGAACGTCTTCCTCCAAAGAGTTGGTTGTGTCACTTTGACCACCATGGGTGAATGGTCGAATATACCCGGGAGTGAGAAAAGTCGCTAAAGAATAAGAGAATTGTGAGCTCCATTTGGCATTCACTAATACCCGATCAATTTTCCACGCCTTGCGATTAGCTCCGAATGATGTGGACCAAGTGAATTGAAGACCAGCATATTGCAAATCCTCTAGCTTTGCGCAAAACAAGCACCGATTAAATTCATCGAAGGAGGAGAGCTAATTAACAGCCACCAAATCTATCCGACGTCCCTAATGGCATTAAAGTCTCATGCCACCACCCAGGCCAAGTCTTGGATGCATGAACTCATCCTAATCAGGTCCGCCCACGAGGTCTATGAGAAACAAAGGAGTGCTCCGCATAAATGACCAAAGTGCAACAACATAAATCGGACGTGAGGAGAGTCGTTTTGCCATGGATCACTTGATCGTGGACGGAATCAATTCAAAATTAACCGAGAAGGGTTCCATCCAACCTAAATCCTCCCCTTTGACGAAAAATCATAATTGGCTATCAATTTCCATCCCGACAAGAGGCCATCGCAGAATGAACGAAAAAGATACTCCAGCACTTTGGTCTCCAACAAGCCAATCATGCAAAGGTCATTAGAGCAAGCAAAGTTTCTAACCTCGGCTCTCCTCGCCCTTTAATATTCCAAAATCCGAAATGCATATAAATATATATATATATATATATGTATGTATGTATGTATGTATGTATGTATGTATGTATGTATGTATGTATGTATATAAAAGAAACACTACAGCTAAGCCAAGAGAAAAGAGGAGGCAAAGACCTACCTTTGCTTGGGTGGCTTTCGGCGAGGAATAGCTGAGGCATCAGACTTCACCTCTGGTCCAAGATCCAGGGCTAAAGCAAGAAGTCTCTCTTAGATGATCTCTACCTTTAAGGAAGCCACTTTCGAAGCTCTCGGGACGGCTTGACGACCGAGGAGAAAGCAAGTCATCCTCATCCAAAGAAGCAAATGTAGCCGTTTACTTCCAACACCTCTCCGTGATCGTGGCTGTTGGGTCATGATCTAGAAATGACGGGACTCGACCACAAGAGATAGAGCTACCTTCGGGGAACACTAGTACCTCCATGAGATTTCTTGGAGTCGAGCGGAAAAGCCTTTTCCACAACTAGTGCCTTCACCGATTGGTGTCTACATCACCAGCAATGCTCGAGCGCGAGGTTTCCCCAACTTTGGAGGCCGGTTCTTTTTCTTTTTATTCTTGACCTGCTTCCAAGGCTATTCGGGTGCAGCCGCAAATCAACGATCGGGTTTGGGGAGGCTAGGCTTTCGAAGCCACGGGACTTGAGGGCGCAAGAACGGACACGGCTTGTCAGTAACGGCGCTTCAACAATCGCCGAGGGTTCGAGGACCGGTGAAGGAGCC
Source organism: Eucalyptus lansdowneana (assembly GCA_017140395.1). Taxonomy (NCBI): domain Eukaryota; kingdom Viridiplantae; phylum Streptophyta; class Magnoliopsida; order Myrtales; family Myrtaceae; genus Eucalyptus; species Eucalyptus lansdowneana. Next base: position 62,461,572 of record CM029490.1, on the reverse strand, counting down.
GTAATGACCGAATTACTGGACGCCGTTAGGCCTAGTCTCGTCCAACGGAATTTTGTGCACGAGGAGGGGCACGGTAGTTGTGCCCAAAAGATCCATAGTCCAAGCATTCGCCGGCAACCGCTCATATTCAATAGCAATGGAGCAAGTAACTCCCCTTCAAAACCACTTTAGCGATTCTACATCTCGCTTGATTCATTTTGATCTCCACACATACTCTAGCGTATGAGGCCGTTTTCACTTGGTCTCGGTTCTTTGATCCATGTACAACGGTTTGCCCACCGAGCTTTCGTTGCACCCCCGGCCGAAACCGTCCAACAATTAAACAGTAGATTCATCAAACGGATCCAAATTGGAACCGTGGTTTGGTTCTCTCTCTTGAGATCCATAAGTGGCTTCCATTGACGAAGAATAAGCAAAGCAACACCCTAGCCACCGTGGTTGGTCCCTCCTCAAGGATTCTTTGCCGAAACACTTGGGTCCGAATGTGAAGGAAGAGGAATCCTTGGTCATTAGCAACAATCTTTACAAGCTTGGCACCCCAAATATGCTTCAAAGATTGCTCCACCATACCAAACGGAAGTTTCCTCCTCCCAACAAAATAGCCTACTAAGCAATGGTGCCATTTTGGGTCCACCGCATCAAGAGCCTTCATCCGCCAAATTGATCACCGCTTTGCCATCAACAAAGTGGGGGGTGTGTAAGACAGATCCGGGCCTCTTGCCGCAAGCCAGGCAACATTCGCCCGTGAGCGGGCCGGGGCGACTTGTTGTCCAGCTGGACTCTGTTGAGGAGCTTGAGGACGTCTCGAAGATGACGGCAAGCGGCTCCTTCCTCTAGACCTTCCTCTCGACTGGTCGGATCGACCAAGGGGCAGCTGTGGCATTTGCTGCTTGTTTTTAGCTCCACCAAGGGTTGATGAAGATGAACCAATAATCCCTGGCTGTTTCGTGGGTGATCCAGCACCATTTGAGGATGTTGAAGGTCCCTTTGAGGTTCCAGCCGTCATTCTGGCTTCGGAGTTGTTGTTTCCAGCCTCCACAAAAGTCGAAGGCATTTCCACAAACACGTGGTCTGCAGCACGGTCACAACAAACGAAAAGCCATTGATAAGGTTCTAACCCGGGCTAAACTTCCGCAAACACAGCTAGGGACAAAGGATAAGCATCCGACTTCACATATCGCAAAGAACTCCCAAATCGACCTCCCAAAATTGAACTAGACAAATTGCAACAAAAGACAATTCGTACTAGGGCGTAAGAGGGAGACAGGAGCTAAGGAATTGAGTCACCCGGGATGACGTGGAAGGGGCCCGACTCTCTAAGCCTAAATGAACTCAACTTTCAATCAAGAAGTCGTTCCATAGGAAGAAGCCAGCTCCAGTCGCAAAGACTCTAGACGCGAGGAGTGCGCAGATGATGGAGTCAAGTGGATCTTGAACTTTCTAGCAAATTCCTTCGGAGGAATTGTAGAGGAGGTAGAGAGGGACCTTCCCTCCAAAAATCAGCCCATTTTGATGAGTAGAACTTCGGAAATCAGCATTACAATAGACAGATGAACAGGGACTCAGGAAACCAGTAGAGAGGATTTCCGTGAACAATACCCGTGAAATGCAAAAATGTCAAAGCCTATTGGAGACCTTTTGCATCAAAAGAGGGTACTAAAAAGAGTAAATGACAATGATGGCCACAAAACAAGAAAAAAATAAAGGACCATGATGTCAAGAGAGAGAGACCGCTGTGAAGGAAAAGATTTTGGGTACTTGTGGAACAAAGTTTTTTCGATAGGTTGATATAATTTTACTACTGTCGTGCTTTTCAAAAATAGACCAATGCGATTGTTTGTCAAGTGCCACAAGAATGTATCTAACATATGCAACAAAATGATGTGATATGAATCAATAATGCATAGATAGATAGAAAATGCAAAACTATTGAAATTTTTAGGTCATTTGAGCTTAATTTGTCTTGTTTAACCTCCATGAGCATTTTCTTTCATCCACAAGCTATGATCATTGTCTTGATCCCATTCACATCCGATGTCACAATTTTTGGGCAATCCAACTATGACTTATTAGGATATTATCTTGGTCAAAATGCAAGATTTAGAAGCAATACTTCCATTCTGCAATCCACATAAGATTGTATTTGGAGAAGAATCATGGACTTGCGATTAGAAGTGCGACTTCATGTGTAGGATGCTCTTGGTGTAGCTGCACTCATGCTCCTATGTCTCTAGTATTCACCCAAACATTAGCTATCTATGAATGAAGTCGTGGGAACATTGGAAACAATCATTGTTGCCGATAGAGGAAACATCGGTTCGGACAATTGAACCTACGGGGGGAACTTTCTTTCATAAGGTCACTCTCTTTATGCATCATCTCCACTAGTTGTGGATGGGAAATGCCGTTTATCCAGGGAACTACTTTACTCCTTCCATTTCAGGGGATTTCGATCTTGTAATGCCATATCGGTCATCGATGTCACGATGTTATGACTCAAGAGCGATCAATCATGTTTAGTCATTCTCGTTTATCAAGTTCAAGATCATTAGTGTTCTAGATGTTCCCGGACCATCCAAACGAGGCATACGGTTAATATGATTGGCAAGTCATGATCACCCAACTTCTTATGGAACTGAAAATATCAGAAACCTCATAAGAAAAAAAAAAAGAAATAGTCATACAAATGTTGTCTTGTTCTCCTAGTTTTTGGCCCTTCAAGGATTCAACAAGCCATGAACAAGAGAACTACATGCGCAGAGATGCCCACCCTTTCTCTTCGTCACCTCCTCTCCATTTTGCCTTCTTCTCATCACCATCTCCTCATGCGGATGTAGTACTTGATGGTCAAGAAGCTGAACACAATGCCCGTGAGCGCGATCGGTGGAAGAAAATCAACAGCTTTGTACTTTCGCACTCCGTTCGCCGCTTCCATCTCGGCCGATCAAACGGTAATCCTTAAGTCCTTCATCTACAAGGAAGTTGTTAGAGCTAGTCTTCTATTACCTTTCCTTGGTATACTCGCCAAATAAGGAAAAGTGATGGAGAGAATACTAAGAAGTAGTAGCTAGTAGACAATGTTGTTGATCACATATGAACCCTAGTTTTTGTGTTATTCTCTAAATCCTTAATGTATAACTTGATGTTCTACACTTTTTACTTGTAGTTGCTTCAAGTCACTACATACTCGCTTATCTTTTAGTTTTGGGTCCGTAGAGATTAACAGAGTTAGATCTTATCCTTTTCCATAGGAAAAGTTGAGTATTCCGGCAATAGTATATCGAGTGCTAAAATACATACCGAACGCAACAGCAAGTGCGGACAAGAGAAGGAAGAACTTCTATCAAGAATTAATGCCACCCAAGGAAGAGACGACTGCACTCACCGAGAAATCAGCAAAGGAAAAGGCGCACTTTCCAATTCGATGCCATCTATTTCAACAAATTGTTTGAGTGAGAGTGAGGTTGCAATCCAAATATGCACAACAAAGGTCATGACCCAGAATACTGTCGACTTCTCTAAGATCTTGCTTGTCGCGACCAATTTTTCGGGGTTTAAACCACCTAGGGTTTGGCTAATGGATTGTTCAGCCTAAACTTAACTCGGGCTCTCCCAAGCCCATACCAATTCACGACTTAGGTTCAAGTTTATAACATGCAAATGATTTTTCAATTAGGAGCCGCCACTAATCTATTTTTGGTGGGTCGATTAGAAACCCAAGTAAAGTAACGGGAGATTCACTTTACTCCTACGAACCAGAGATTTATGAGTTCGGGACTTGGTTACGCTAGATTTCTCTAATGCCCTTTCGGTACCTTTCTCTTTATTTTGAAAAAATGTTTGGTAGGCAGCTTGAATTGATTTTAAATTTAATTCTCTAACATGCAAGGCGATCATGCGGGTGCGCAATCCATTAATTTAACACCCAATAAAGCAAATAGAAAATGCATGACTTACCTCGTAGCAACGAAAGCATCTGCAATGTTAATTCAAAATCCACATCAACGACCCTAGATATGGTTTCTAATTAACACGCAATTTCTCTTTTTGTTTTCACTTAATTAATGAAAATCATGTAATATGCAATGCAATATTAACTAAATGACCTAATTCTAATGACATGCAATTTCTAATTGACTAGACTTAGCAACAACCACTAAATGGCATGCATTTCATGAATCTAATCCTAATGACATGCACATGACATTTTTATTTTCTTTTTCCTAGAGAATGCATTTTATCTTAAATAATAAAACTAATTTAACCTATGACTTTTTTTGTATTTTTCAAGAAATTCGAAATTAGGTGAAATGTGAAAATTACCTAGCTAGATTAAGATTCTATTCAATTTGTATCAGGAATTAGGTTGAACCAAATCCTAATTTAAACTAAAATATTATCTTAACCCGATAATCCTAAAATGCAATCTATCTAATATGCAATGACGTGCAAATAATGCCCTAACTCTACATGACATATGCATAATGACTTTTTGTTGTTTTCCCTTTTCTCTTTTTTTTTTTCGAAATTAATAATTGCCAAATAATTAAACATGCAACTCAATTTAAACTCTAGCAACCTAAATTGATTTTTTTTTTAATTTTTTTAAAATTTGAAATAAAATTCCTATTCTAAACATGTAAACCTTAAAACATGCAATATTCTAACTCAAACATATCTCAAGATAAAGAAAGCAATTAAGACAAGACAACTTATTCAAAATCATCAAAATATCACACATCGTTCAAATCAAGGGATAATTTTTCGCTAGTAAAATCGATATATTGATCTTAAGCCTTAAAGATTAAAATATCAATTTTAATCCCACTTGATTAATTATTTCATCTAAAGCCTTATAGATTAAATAAAAAATCACGGCGTGGTTGCGAATCAAGTGACATATTGAGATTTCCAATTATGCATAGAGAAATATTTCAAACAAAGAAACCAAGATATAAAATAAGATAAGATAAAATAATTCAGCCTAATAAAATAAAGCAAATCTACCTAATTCGATTTTTTTCCCTTTTTAATAAAAGAAAATCTTGACCACCGGTTTGAGACTCCGGCGAAGGGTTCCGCGAGGGAGAGCTCGTCGGCTAGGGTTCCGACGAGGGCAAACCGGTGGCGGAAGAGCTCCGGCAACAAGAGGAACGGCGGAGACCGGCGTGGGGGGACTCGCGGGTCACGCTAGCACTGCGAACAGCAAGTGCTGTGCGTAGGGTTCGGCCCGAGCGGCGTCGGGGAACTCGTGGAGGCGCGGTGGTGGCCGGCAGTTTCGGGGTCGCTGGCGTCGCGGGAGGAAGTCGTGCACGGCGGTCGTCGGCGCTGGGTCGCAGTGAGGGAACCGGAGGCGCTACAGCAGAGGATGGAACGGCTCGGCAGGGGCGGCTCGGCGTCATCTCGGGCTCGGGCGGAGCGGCGGTGCTGCTCGTGGAGGCGGTGGAGCGTCAGCAGGGGAGCTTGGGAGGCGCGGCGGCGTGGGCGCGGGGCTTCGGCTTCGGGTGGCGACGGAGCAACACGGTGGTGGTGCGGAGGGGTAGGCGCGGGAGCGGCGGCTTCTGGCGTTGTGGTGCGAGCGCGACCTGCACCGGCGGAGGGACCAGCGAGGAAGAAGAACAGTGTTTTCTTCCTTCTGTTTTTTCCTTTCTTCTCTCCTCTGCTGGCCGCACGTCTCCCTCACATCTCCCTCTCTCCCGTCTCTTCCTCTCGCCGCTCTCGTACCTCTCGCGAAGCAAAACTTTTGTGTTTTCTTTGACTAAAAGAAAATCCCAAAAAAAAAAAACAAAAATAAAACCCCTCTTGTGCGGCCGTGTATTCGATGAGTGGCCTCTTTTTTTGTCCGTACACGACTCCTTTTATACATCGAAAAATTGTATCTCCGTGGTATATTTCATTGCCAATTTTGCTCGTGCAAAATATTATTGAATATATCATCCCACCACGCGCAATATTTTTTGGGTTCTTTTCCAATATTTCATTCGAGAATTTCCTTTCCATCAAAAATACATCACTCGGTGTATATTGCCTAAATATATGAAAATCCCAACGGAATATGTGAAAAATTTTGCACTTGCCGTCGGTTCAAAAATGTTCCTAAGCTATATGCCATGTGATTTTATTTTTTTTAGGGATAAAATTAACCCATAATTGTGCAAAAATTTAGGTGTCAACATTGCTTAACCTGGATCATCATGGCTTTCCTCTCTGATAAACGCTTCCACATTTGAGTCGTTTGGAGGGACAAGAGCAACCTTCTACAATCTACACGTTCAGGTACTTCAGTAAGTTTATTATTAGTTTCTTTAGTCGTGACTGGACTTGCGATTTTAATTTCTTGACATGGTATATAGATATATCAACGGCATGTTGTTTGAATGATGATCATTTGAAATGTGAAGGTTGAGAGAAGTCGGGGCATGGAGTGTGAGGCTTTGAAGGAGAAACTGTTGGCGTTATATGATCAGAAGGGAAGGGAAGTAAAATTCGTGAGACAACATTAGAATCAGATCATAACGTAATACGGTAATAGTCCCTCCATTAGTATTTAAATTTATCAATGTAGCCTTTCGACTAGGTGTTCTGATTATGTATTTGTAAATATCCTGTATATAATCTGAGAATGTCTTTGCACATTTCTTTTTTCGAATATGTAAGTTTAAAAAAAAAAAAAAAAAAAAACTGGTTAAAGGCTGTTGACGGAATGTCTTTTTAGCCAGTGTATTGCTTAAACGAAGTCAACTCCCTTTTCAATTTAAGTAATTTGAAGCTATAATTCTAGAACCATGATGATGATGATGATGATGATGATGATGATGATGATGATGATGATGATGAGTCTTACAAAAAAAAAACACTAATTGCATGGGTAAAATAAACGTTTTTTTTAAATCTATATAACAACGCAAAGTCCTTCACATCTACATTTCCTTTACACATTGAAATAGGTTATATATAAATTGATAATTTATATGGTCAACTTTTGGTTATACATTATCCGGGCCATTGAGCAAACTTCAGTTATGAGAATATATTGGGGTACTCACAAAGTAATCTTCGTGATGTTTCTAAAGGGAAAAGTATTAAAAAAAAAGTCTTAAATCTATTATATTTGTACTAATTTAGTCTTAATTTTTTTTTTTAAATTTTCCTTTTCTTTTCCTTTGGACTGTGGTTGCTATTAGCCATGGCCGACAATCCACCATAGGTGAGGACGGGTGAGGGCTAGCTAGGGCAACCCTTGCCCGTGGCTAGCGAGGGCCACGACGGCCTTGTTGGCCCTCGTTTGTGGCTATATCATCCACAGTCCAAAGAAAAAGAAAAGGGAAACAAAGGGAAAAAAGGAAATAAATTAAATAAATACTAAATTGAAAAATTATTTTTAAATGTCCATGTCAACATTGGCGTCCAACGTAGCTGCGCAGTGAGCACAAAGCGAACTATTCTTTCGCCTTTACTATCCATCATTAAAAAAAAAAAAAAAAAAAAAAAAAAAAAAAAAAAAAATCGGCGTCCATGTCAACAATTTCCATTCTAAATTGACCAGGTGGATGAATTAGTATTAATGTAAAAAGGTCTAGAATTAAATTGGAAGAATTGAGAGGTTTATGACTAAATTTGTAATAGTGCAACATGTGTTTAAGAATTTTTTGATACTTTTCTCTATTTTCAAAACACCTCACAATTATTCGGTGTACTACATTAAGACCTAGAGAAATAGTAAGATCAACATCTACAGTGAATTTCAGAATACTGAAAAATAGTGTACCGCAAGAGTATATGATATATATATAAATATTCCACGAACTTTACGGTCGCCAATAAATGTGTCGTATGTGTAAATATTTTCTCCCTCTATCATGATCCCTGAGAAAACCTAGCCAAGAAAATATCAATTAAACATGTCCAGAAACACCTTGAACAAGGAATCTTTCTTATCCTAAGCACCATAAGAATGGACAGTGAAAGCAAGAAAATACTAAACTGCAACTCTGATCCATCATTAAATTAAGACATCCAATCTGACAATACATATCTTTATTTATGGCATCAAGCACATCATGTAGGAAGGCATGCATCACACGATCCCTAACAAAAAACTTTACATTAGTGTAATGAGATAGATTTGCAAACATTAGGGAGCCATAGCAAACATTAGGGAGCCATACCTTTTATACGTATTATATGGTATATGTATATATCACGGTATATGTATATAATGAAATTTATTTCTTTGGAGCTCTCGCAAATTTGAAAGCTATGAGAAATTGTAAACTACCTTGTTTTATTTTGTACCCATTTTTTTCCTATCATGAATAAACATACATCAATATCTTGATTCCTAAATCGAAGGAACCTATCAATGTCATGAGTCTTAGTATGTTTTAATTGTTGTCAATCATGAAGTCGATAGCCATGTTTTCAGCAACTTACCTTAATGGAATGGCGAGTCAATTACTACCAGCAACCGATCGACTAGTCTCCATTTTCGTAAATGATCAGGCGGTCAAAATCGAAACCCCTTTCATTCCATGGCTGAGACTCTGCATTGGACCGTTCGCAAGACTTAGGTGTGCTGGACCACAGAATTCAACCCAAAAGGGATAGATGAATTGATGTTTGATTAAATGAGCCTTTTACGGCCGGCCCATTTGAGGAAGGCCTTTAATGGCCCGGCCCATTTTTATTGCATGCTTCCCTTGACAAAAGCAAAATATGTCATGCTACGATCTCATCAAATTATATGTTATATCCCACCAAAATCTTCAAATTCAAATCCCTCTTGATACAAATAAAACTCTGTAGAGACTACAGCTAAAAAAAAAGGGTACATTCCTTGCCAGTTCTAGCTCCCAGTTGCACTATTTTTTTTCATAATATATCGAAACCGATAGACTATTACTTTAAGATTGGAAGAGAAATTGAATGCCACCAAGAACTTGGACTAGATATATGTACATCATAATCAGATGTATTTTCTTATTAAACATGTTAGATAATTATTCTTGAGACATCCATGAGGATCCATTTTCAATTTATTATCTTCATTCATAAGGATCCTCATTTTGAACTCGAATAGGGATCCACCTGCCTATTTATATATGGTTGAATCTTCTCGATGGATTGATCAATACTTTATATCCCTCGTACGGACGAAAGGCTTCGCCTATATATTTTAGCTTCCATCATCATTATTAATCGTTATCTGAATAAATCTTATCATCTTTTGCTTTCTTGATACAAAGAAACAAGCAGATTCAATGTACTTCGCTACCGCCATTGGTATCGTGGATTTAATTAATTTAGGTACAGCATGTGGGGTTCCCCCATGTTAATTTTTTTCTCATTTGAGGTTGGCCACCCGTACGGGTTTGAGCGGCAAATAATTTAACATAGAACTAGTTGAGCTAGTTGCCACGGGGTTAGCCGGTAGGAGACCGAAAGTTGCGTTCGGCGGATTAGATTATAAAACCCGCCATGGACAAAAAGCTCAACAAAAACGAGGGCATGGTCTAGGGCTTAGGGTCGGATTAGGTAACCCCGCAACAAGTTGATCCTGAGATGCTGCGGCCCGCAACAAGTTGATCCTGAGATGCTGCGCAAGCCGAGGAGAATCATTCTCTGTGAACTAGCGCTCGATTACAAACGGCTTTACGTGGGACTGGTAGGAGTCAACAACCCACAGAGAGAAGAAGACATGCAATGAATCCGGCACAAAAGACAAAAAAATTGACATTTGTGTCGGCACGTATGCAAGAGAGAAAAGGAGGTTTATTATTGGTACCGGTGTGATCGCAGGTTTTGACTATTATTCAGGAAATCGTAATCTTATGAAGTGACCACCTGTCGTTGGATATTAACAATTTGATTTGATGAGGTGATTTATGTGTGGGGTTAAGACCTTCTCTGTATACCAAGTGTCAATTAACGAAATGATTTGAGAAAGAATTTACAAAAATTAGACCTGATCACGGGGATGTATGTAGTTTGAAGTCATGCTGCCTGTTCGACGAGGAGAAATCGAAAGGATGATTCCACTATAGTCGGCGAAACGGAGATACACTCAACTGAAGCGCTTGTGAATAAGCGTTCCCCAATCCTAAATAACAGCCGTACCCATAAGAATCAGTCATAAGAGAGGAGTTTTCTCATGATGTCCACTTTCATGAATGACGGCTCAACCCTTTAGGGTTTTTGCAAATTCTATATAAAAAGGAATTGTTGAATTAGGACAGCGTCGAGGGACCGGGTACCCTCTTGGCGTCCTGCTTCATCTAGGAGCCAGGCAAGCTGTTTCCTCGCGCCTCTCTTCCACCATTGTCTGCATGCCGCTGCTAACATTTCGATTGTCCGATGATCACAAACTTGCGCTGCTCTGAATTCAACGGCAACCTTCGAGCCATAATCAACAAATTCTCACCTAACAGGAAGACTATTAGGAATGACAGTTTTTGACACGGTACAATTACGTGACTCGAATGTGATAATAAATTAGTGGGTTTGGGTATTTGGGTCAATTTTGTGTCAACCCGTGAGGCGTGATAAGTAATCGTGTCATGTTTGTGTCCAACCCAACACAGAAGAAATTGATCAGCATAAGCCTTTTAAATCAACGGGTTATTGTGGATATGACTTGTACGGGACCACTTTAGATACAATTAGTTATAAGATTATTTCTCCATGTTATTCACTATTAAGATCTTAAAGTGATGATATTTCATTGATTACCAACAAGTAATTGCAATTTGTTCGTGTGTTTTATGAAAACTTTAGCATATTTTGTATCATGTTTTGTCGGCGAGTTGATTTAATGTTATGCAGATCATCTAATTGGGTTGACTCTCTGACCTGCTTTTAAGCAAATTATACAAATCTTGTTGTGTCAACCTTTTAATTTTCGAGTCATGTTCATGTGACGTAGGTTGACACAATTATTTGATTGTGTCATGAGCGAATCAATTAGTTTTGTAGTACATATCTCTATATCGACTGACATAAGACATGCGAACATGAATTGGCACCCTTAATTTTTACCTCATTGATCGCCGTCTCTCCCAAGCCCTCTAGGCTCTTCAGCCATCGCAAACATTAACCAAAGTCTGATAGGTAGGGCATGTGTTCGAAGAGTACCCAAGGTTTTCTCCCAATAGCAAAGTTCACGGTTTTAAGGCCTATTGGAAATACAAAACTAATTTATACCAATTGTGAAGAGGGTAAAAAATTAATATAAACTCTATACCATTTTGAAAAAGAAAAGCCACAGCCAGCAAAAGTCTGTCCTAAGAGTAACTGACACATTCAAATAAAGTTAAATGCTTTGCTTAATATATTCTCAAGTGGCCTTTATATATACATGTAGGCCGTCATTAAGGTTATAATAAGAATAGCAAGCTGTGAAGAAAGTGTGGTCGGATAGAAAGCCGAAAGTCTAACCCCGCAACTACTCCTTTGCCAGCACCCACAAATTAAATGGAAATCAATACAAGAGAAATATTAAATGATTCAGGTTGATTAAAGACAGATTTGGGTCATTAAGAAATCGATCAACTTGGCACCGATAGCGATGGGTTTCGGGGAGAATCATTCCCTCTTCGTACGTCAGACACCTCAACCTCGGAGTTCTGGATTTGATTGGATGATTCCAAACTTAAAAACTTAGGTCGTTTCTCATTTATATTATAGTATTTATGCTTGTGGGGGCAGGAGAGACTTCTGAGAGATGCAATGAACCCGGGGGTGAAGCTGTTAAATCGAACTCCATGATCGGGGAACAAGCATTTTGCTCGGCGATTATACCAGGTTAATCTAATCACGAACCTTTATTTTATTTCATTTTTACAGTAAAACAATTTGTTGCGTTCTAAAACAGCAGTGAAAATGGATGCATGCATGAAAGGACGATTACTCTGTTAATGGGGTCCTGGTTGTAGGCAGTTCTAAAAGTAACCATCGCTGTCTTCAAGACTTGAAAGTAACGCTCTCTGTTTGTAGGGACATATTACAAACGAGTACCTAAAGAAATGCCACTTATCAGTCCTCCAATTTTGGAGAAAATTGTCAAAAAAATATTAAAATTTTCTATTATAACAATTTATGCCTTAACTTTTTGACGATTTGCCAATATAATCCTTAGTTGGTGGACTATATTTTAAGACTAAATCGATAAAATTGAAAAGTTTATGACTAAATTAACTTCGTACACTAAGTTTAAGACTTTTTGGATAATTATCATTATTTTGTGTGCTTGTTGCTTGGACATTTTTAATGTCAATCTACATAAATAGGGTGTTAAGCAGATTCGAAGTGAGTTTTGTTACGAATAATTCATACTCCCTATTAACAGTAATGACCTGAGGATCCTACTTCAAGGTGGGTGTTGTGGGGACAATACCCCTAAGCCGCGAAAAGGGCTTTTATAGTTTGGGCCATATTTTAGTGGTAGTTTGGGTATGGGCCCATACATAGTTATTGAGTTTTATGATATTTTTCTTTTATAATTGATGGATGTAACAAAGAAGTGAGACGCATTAATTATAGTAAAATTACCTACTGGATAGAGCCCTACTTTGTGGACCAATCGGGATAGAATCTTGTGTTTTGATTTTTTTTTCTCACTTTTACTCTCTATTTCCTTGTGATAGTGCGATGAATTCTAACAAGTTTAAGTATGTTAATGTTGCAAATGGATTAATCTATTTATACGGAAATAATAAGCATGTCGTTCACGATTTCACCCTTGTAGCCCAATTATACATGATAGTCTTAGACACGTTGAATTAAATAGGCCAACATATTATATAAATCAATGTGATATGAAGCACATTTTTCTATAATAGATTAAATTGTGAATATATAAAAAGTGTCATGTCCCATTTAATAAAAGTATCGTGTTTGGGTTTCAAGAACAAGACAAAATTAATAAAGTTGTCGTATTGAGGTTTAGACATGAATTCCATAATATTAAGGGAAAATTCCAAATAAGAGTTTAAAGTGCATCATTTTTTTAAATAATGGCCTAAAATGGAGATTGTTTCAAATAAAGATCTGGTGTCCTTATTTTTCACATAAGGGCATGAAATTTATATATCGTTTCAAAGAATGGCCTAAACTCACCAAATGTAAATGGCAATTTTGTCTCTTTTAAAAAAATAAATTGTTTTTTTCTTTTAAAAAATGAAAAATACTAAAAAAAAAAAAAAAAACATAGGCGGTAGACTCCCTTTTGCCTATGGCCGTCACCCTATCGTCGATGGGGGTATTGGTGATGGTTGACGAGGTCGCCAATGCCTAGGGAGGGCCGACAACCCCGGCCAACCAAAGGCAAGGTCTTGCGAAGAGGGCTCACTAGACTGGTGAGGGCAAGGGTGACCCTTGCCTAGATGGGCGAGGGCAGCCCTTGGCGTGTTGAACAAGGGCATCCTTCCCCGAGTCGCAAGGGTTGCCCTCGTTGAGGTCGGACAAGGGATGCCCTTGCTCGACGTTGGCAAGGGCTGCCTCATCCGACCCAAGCGAGGGTGACCTTCGCTGGCCATCAACAACCATGTCGGGGGAAGGGAAGACAAAAAAAGAAAAAGGAAAAAGGAAAAAAGTTTAAAAAATAAAAAATATTTAAAATATTGTGATAATTTTTTGACCAAAATACCCCTCTCCAATGGCCGGAAAAGTCATCGCCAGCTAAAGGCCCTTATTTGTGACGATTTAGCCACTTCATATTTTTATTTAAAATAGTTTGATCACTTCATACCCTTATTTAAAATAATATATAATTTAAGCTCTTATTTGAGAAAATTAGAGCACTTCAAGCCCTTTTTTGAAAATTTTCCCAACATTAATTATGATGCGAAAACACAAATTCCAACCCTAATTATGATGAAATTTTTAAATATCTTTTTATCCTTGCATTTGCATATAACAGTTGACAAAGCGAAGTGACATGAAGAGTTTACCCTATGAACTTCAAAAAAATTGTCCAAAAAATTCTTAATATATTACACTTTTGTCAATTAAATTCGAAATTTTTCAATTTTGCTAATTGAGTTATAAATTTTTTACTTTTGCTAGTTGAGTTCATTGGATTAATTTTGATTGGAATTCATTAACATGGACGTTGGTCGTTCTATGTGGCACGATCGGTGCTAATGTGAATATTTTTAATAATATTTTAATATTTTCAAATTTTTATTAATATTTTTCTTTTTTTTTCCTTCTTAACTTATTTTTCCTTGCTAGTGGTTGATGAGGACAAAATAAAAAAATGGATATAAAAATATTAAAAGTTATTAAAAAATTATTAAAAATTATTCACATAGATGGTCAGTGTTACGTCAACGAATTCTAGCCAAAATTAGCCCAATAGATTAAATTAGTAAAAGGTGAAAAATTTATAACTCAACTATCAAAATTGAAATATTTAGGAAAGAATTACTAAAAGCGCAATATGTTTAAAAAAAATTTGGATAATTTTTCCTATTGACTTTTGTTCAAATTTCCTATGAACTTCATTCATTATACTAATACGATAATTCTCTTGATGTCCATGCGAACACAAATAAATATTAATTCCTTGCATTTTTCCAATCAAATCCTTTTGTTTAATTGGTCATTACACATTAGGAGGTCAGCTGTATGTAATTCTATGTCTAAAGTAAGCACCCAAAGAACCTAACACCCATCACCATCAGCCCCAGCTCTCTCTCTCTCTCTCTCTCTCTCTCTCTCTCTCTCTCTCTCTTCCCCCGACTGCTATACGAGTCACTCTCGTCGCCCGTCGGCGTTGAACAGTTCTCTCCAGTGACGCTTCCAACAGGTTACATCCGCCAACAGCAGCGGTTTCTTTCTCCTCTTCGTTGACGCAGGCGCCATCGCCAATGGCGTCGTACCAGTCAAGCTCCTGCAGCAGCAGATGGTGGAGGAGGTCGAGTCTAGATCCACGCCAAGCTAAGCATCCTGGGTTTGGTCAGTGCCTCGGACGACTTACGGTTCTTGCAGAGAAAGAGATGGGGAAGGGGTGTTGAGGAGGCCCTCAGCGGAGGTATGGCGGCCGCAATTGAGCTGTGGCGGTTCTGGAATCGGAGAGAGAGAGAGAGAGAGAGAGAGAGAGAGAGAGAGAGCGGGTCTCGTTAGGGTTTTGATATATTCGTGTAGGAAACAATTTCCTGTACATGTTATATCTCACTTAATACCACCAATCCCATAACAGAGATCAGGCAGATTCCTCTAACTATGTCTAGATAATAAACAAAATGGCAACTTCAACAATTTCTTTGTCCCATATGCCTTTTAAATTCCAGAAATTTGTCACTTCAATAGTCTTCGATCAGGATAACATAGCTCTATGTGATAATATTTGTAAATGCTTGCATGTCCATTTGTAATCAAACTAGAATCTCTCTTGCTAGAATCTCTCTTGATTTCCCCTCAATATAAATACAAATTTCTAAAACATAATATAAAGCTACTTTTGAACGATTAATATGTTTATTAGTCCTTGCAAAAATCAACCAAAAATAGTTTACACTAATAAATCCAACCAAATTTTAAGCCAATAATCATATGTATAAACACACACATACACATATTGGTGAATATTTTACATTAACACCTCAGGAGTTAGAAAGTATACAGCATACTGTAAATTTGACGTAAGCAAATGTTTGATAGATCAACTACGGTAGAAATCTTTCGTCCTTATTTGAGAAAAGTAATTCTTTTACATGTATAATCATTCTGTTTTTTGTAATTCACCGAAATTTATTGAAGTGATCTTCAATGCATGAAATCAATGTTGAATCTACATTCATGGTTTTTGAAACAAGCCCGTGCTTGCACAAGTCATAATACTATTCAACCAAAGATAATCAGCATATCACTTTCAACCAAAATACTCGCATCCAATCTTCGTTTTTGTTGATTAAAGCTTGGTTTATTTCACAGAAAATGGAATTTGCTGGAAATTTGTTCAAATGAACTTATTTCGAAGGACAACCATTTTCATGTTTCGATATTTAACTATATCTTACAAATATTATGGAGACCATTGTCTAATATTTGTTATCAAACACATTTTTGAGGAAAAAGTCTCAAATACATCCAGGTCCTACGTTCTAGCATCACGGAATCGGTTGCGGGGTCTTGAGTGTGGCCATTGGGGTTTTAGGCTCGTGCACTAGGGACCTAGACATGAGAATTGGGGCTTTGGGGTTGGGATACAGAGAACACGAGAGCCCGGATCTAGAGCTCGCATGGCGAAGACCTAAGCACGGGCGTTGGGGTTCCAATCCTAACTTGAGGGGCTTGGGTGTTGGGGACTCAAGCTTAACCTCAAGGGTCTTGGGTGTCGGAGCCGGTAGTTGGGCTCAACCTCCAAGTTTCTAGGTATGGGTACCGAAGACTCGTGCATGGCCACCGGGGGCTCGAACATGAGCACTGGTGTCCCGAGCCCAGTTGCTTGATAGGGTGTCGAGGTCTTAGGCCCAGCCTCAAGAGATCGGGGCCCAAGCGTTGAGGCAATGATTTTTGCTTTTTGAAAGAGAAATTCATTTTCCTTAACTTCAAAAATAATTATTTCCATTGATTCATAAGCAATTCAAATGCTGGGATTTGATTTCAGCCCTTGAATTTTCCGCAAAAAAATATCGACTGTAGGCTTTCCGCCATATTATGCTCTCTTAATTGACTGGATAATCATCAGCTTTTCCATGTGGAAACATTCGGAGCATTCAATGAACCATCTCAATCTTTTTTACCTAATACGTCTCCCAATGTCCGGAAGACAACGTTATCTTCAGCATCATTGCAAAAGACAAAAGGCCGGTATAACAGGTTCCCATTCCCACCTTGAGCTCCAGCCAACCAATTAGTGCGGGACAAGATGGGCCAAAACAAAGTTGAGCTTGGAATGACTGATGGAAATAGTTTTCTCCCAATCAATTCCAATCAGTTTGGCGATGTGGGCATCTTGATAATTACTGTGAAACCTCCTTAACTTTCCAATATTAATAAGACCAGAATAGTTGCAGGATCGACTATGTATTATAAGTTAATGGAATTCGATGTATGCAAGGTTCCATGCATCTGCGCTCACTTTCCTGTTGTTAGGTAACTTCCTCACGCGTTAAGTCATCTGAAAATGACTTGTTTGTTATAATATTGGTCCTACGCCATTTCCTGGTCGAGAATATGGTAGATTAAGAAGGGTAAAATGCGCAAGCGAAAGCGCGTACTCAGTCGCCTTGCACCTTGTCAAGGGAGTCGAGAGGGAAGGACGAAGAAATCTGCATGGCCCACCACTTGTTAAACGCTCTCTTCTCTGGTTATAGACGCTCTCTTCTTGGGTTATAGGGGTTCCTCTTTAGACTTCGAGGCTTGAATTTCCTTTTCGGACATAATTCTTCCAAGGTAATTGCCAATTGGTTCCGTTTCCGGTTGTATTGTTGTTGAGCTATCATGAACTGTCATAGATTCATGTATATTTTCTTTCCAAATCAGAACGACTTCACAAAATCAAGGGCTTTATTGTTGTCGATCGAGGGCCTTGGACATTCAGGAACCATGTACGGTCGTTCTTGCGACCATGACGTTCGACGACAAGGAGTTTCGTAAGAACCAAAAAGGCTGAAGCTTGGAGGGAAGTAGTGTATTAGCCGAGGAAAGCGGCAAGAGTCGATATCTTGAAGAGGCCGAGTGCAGATCATGTTTTAAGCGTAGATCATGGATGAGTTTGTAAGAGTTTTCCTAATGTGGACTACATTAATTGATATTGTAATTTACTGTTTTTACGATTACCGTAAACAGGCTGGTCTAAGGTGAGATAAAATGTTTCTTAATTAGTCTAATATGGACGGCTAGTGTGGGCCGAGTTGAGCCCGGCCCGTAATGAGGGGGCCCTGGCTGGAAACTCTATAAATAGTGCTTCAAGTCTCTTCTCTAACCCTAATTCTCACATGTATCATCACCTAAGGGGCGTTTACCTAACGCTACACGTGAGGGGGCCACCTCATTGAGCCGGTGATACGGAGGGCAATAGAGGAGAAGGACTTGATGCGTGGATCCCCTTAATATGTGGGTAATCCCTTTTCTACTTTCGCTCTATGTTCGATGGATCCAGGTGCGTTAATCTTTCTACTCAATTATGCATGTTCTTGTTCTGGTTATGGAGATCTTGGGATTGCGCAATTTGCGTCTTACAGAGTTTTGGTTTCACATCGAGGAAAAACAACACCCTCTTTGTTAGGTTGGCCATTTATACGTCAGTCGAGAGACTTAGACGTCGAGAAACAAAAATGGGAGGAGAGTGGTGGTGGGGATGCTTTTGAAGCTTCCCGAAACGGGCAAGACCATGACGACGCCCGATCGAAAGCGGGGAGCCCGCAAAGCCCCCGGATCAGCATCGACATTTAATGAGAGAGCAATCAATGGTGATATCGACGATTGGCCCATTGCCCTCTCTCTCTCTCTCTTCTCCTGCCCTATGATGTGTGGTGTGGGGCGTTGCGTTGTGTATATATACGTTAGGGTTGGGTGAACCGAGACACCAACATAAAATATCATGGAGGATTGTATCCGTCGAAGACGACTGGCGTCGACAATGGCCAGTCCAGTTAGTTTCTTGTAATAAGAACTAGTCATTAGACGTTTCCACTCTTGCCCTTCCCGTTCATCCCCCTTTCCTCTGTCCCCATCCCCGCCGGGCTGTCCCTGTCACTGGCCCTCCCTCATTTCTCACTCCTTTTTAAAATTTTCCACTATGTTCTCCCCTCTTTCATAAAGATGACATTTATCACACAACCGGATGAAATAAGGATTATGATTCAGCCACGTTTTTCATCTACTGTGATCATCTTCCTTCCATTAATGTATACATTCCTTTAGCTAAAATTTGAATTTATTATAATCATCAAAGTTTTCATTGGTCCGACCCTGATTCGAACAGGGTCACATCCCTTTTCTGGAGAAAAAAATTAAAAAGCAGACAGAATTCTCTCTTCTTATCATATTTATTCTCTCCTGCTAGGCTGTGTGCGTTTATATATAAAACTCTCTTCAAGAACTATTCAATCTCCTTTATAGACTGACCCACACACGCACCCTCTCTCCTCCCTCTCTCTTTCTGGTAGAGTTTCCAGAGGGTCTTAGGGGAGGCTTCGATGTGAACGCAGCAACGGTTGGACCATGCGGCGTAACATGATGATCTTATATCCAGGAGGAGAGATCTACAACCAGTGATGATCGAGTGATTATCGATAGTTGCTTCATACCCATCACCAGAGGTTATAAGATATAGCTTCATGCACAGCGGGGCACATGTTAATGAGGTCGATGATGATCATCCTGGCCTTGTTCACTCTTCTGCTGCTGGTGCTTCCACTGGTGTTGCCACCGCTGCCCCCACCGCCGCTGATGCTCCTTTTCGTGCCAGTCCTGATCATCTGCCTCCTCATTATGCTTGCCTTCTCGCCAGCCGGAGATCTGAACGTTCCATTGGCAACAGCTTGAGCTCGAGACGATGACTATGACAACCACGGCAGCGATCAAGTTTTGGTGTAAGGTTTGTTTAATTAGATGGTGAAATTTTGGTATGGTAAGATCGTACTGTACATGCATGTTGGTATGTAGTAATCAGTCATGACAGAGACAAAATATTCTAGAATTATCAATTTGTTTAGAGCTTTTCTTTCAATATCTTTCCTGTTTGAGTGCTGGGGTATTGAAAGATCTGAGGGATGCATGCATTTTTTAGTTTCAAGATGTTCAAGTATTTGAATCTTTTATTGAAAAATGTTCATCAGATATATGCATCGAGCTGAAAGTTCCCTTTCTTACTTGGAAAAACTAACAGTTTTTGCGAAAATTACGAAGGGGGTTTCTTTGAAGGGTTTTTGTTTTGCTGATAGTGGGAAATCATTCTGCGAGGAAATTTAGGGTCTACGATGGATCGATGCATTCTAGGATCTTCTTTCTTTGCTTTTCATTGAGAGAATATATGAGCTTTTCTTACTTCCACACTCCTTCATAAAAAGAGACGCGAAAAAACTTTACCCAAAAAAAAAAAAAAAAAAAAAGACGCGAAAAAAAAAAAAAAAAAAAAAAAAAAAAAAAACTTCTCGAGTTCCTCCACTTTCACGCCAAGAATGAGCACTGGCGTGCCTTGGAGCAACAATATCTGAGAACACATCAATTGGCAAACATGGATTAAGATTACAGAAAAATAAAATCAGAAAGGGAAAAATGAACGAAACTAATAAAGACCCATAGGAAAGGAACAAATCGATTAGTACAAGGTCATCGGTCGAAGAAGAAGAATCGATCAGAAGAAGAGACGGAGCGCACGAGGTCGGACCCAGCAAGTTGGGGTCGGTTTTCCGCCTCTTAAAAACTTTCTTTTTGCCATTTTGGCATTAATATCAGCGAAAAGTAGAAAGAAAATCTGACAGGTGGACAAGTGGTGGCATGCCTTGAATTTGAAGAATTGCTATAACTATGGGCGACAGATTCATCCGTATACTTTGCTTAAAGTCATAGGTATCGGTGGACTAAGCAACGTCATTGTTCTTGCTTCGTTTTTGGCGGTTTCCAGGTCAAAAGAAAAAAGACATGATGATGTAAAAAGAAGCTTCATGTTTCGTACGTACCCTCACTTTCATAGCTGTAGAAAGTAGACCTCTCAGCGCTAGATAATCTTTCGTTGACGGGCTTTTTAATCTACTACTCAGCAGAGAAAACCTAATCGAGGCGTTCTCATGTTTTTCCCGTATTGGGTCTTCTCTCTTTGGCACCGTTTAAGTCCCCTTAATTCATGTTTATTCAAGAGAAGAAAGGGTACCCTTGATTTATGGTGCTTGGTCTTCATTTTGCAGCATAGTTTATATAAACGTTGGCATGAATTGCTTGGTGGATTCCAGTGTGTATGTGGATTGTGGGGAAGGATAGGGCCTCTATGTGGGTTTTAATTTTGACATTATTCATAACGGTGGTTGAAGCTCTCCCCTACGTACGAGTAAAGGCTTTCTATAGCACCCATTTTCTTGCTGGTTTTGCACTTTCCCTAGAAGGTTAGGTTATTTATTGCCTGGCATATGACATTATTTATTTATAGTCATTCGAGGCTAGGCTTGAAGCACAGAATAATACAGAGTTTGGCGAGCCATATGCATCAGAAACAATGAAACATAAGCATTGCAATGTATCTGGTGTAGATCAGTACACTGAAACTAACATTTAAGCTTTATGTCTTAAATTATATAAGCGGGGGTTGATCGGTACCATGGATCCTTTTTGGACCTAGCTATGAAGTATTATACTAAAAGAGAAAAAAGAGGAATGATATGGGTCTATCGCTAAAAAAAGAGGGTTAGAAACGTATGCAATAAAGGATACACAGAGATGGTACCTCCCCAATATGGCCCCATGGATCTGCAACTCGAATTTCTTTATCAAGTATAGATGATTCGGCCTTTGCACGATTAAGGGTTTGCTTGGTACAGTAACACAGTTTTTCAATGTACTTTTGCTTGGTAGCTGGTAGGGAAATTTATGATTTGGTTCAATGCTGAGAAGGTGGGTTTTCCACCGACTTTCGGATTACTCGTTGCTCGTTATTCATTTTTGGCACCCATTTGAGTGATTTGTCTACTTTTCGTTGGCTAGCTCAGTAAGTTGAAGACTAGAGGTTGGAGGGAATGATTGATGGTGCTAAGGAAGTTTTCTTAAACCTGAACTGTAAAGCTTCGTTTATGGGTGAGCACTTAGTTGTTTCCCAGTTAAAAGAATTGAATCAAGAGAAGAGTCTTCATTAGCTTCGCCATTTCGCGTCATGGGTAATAACAGTAATCATCTTTGTACTTCATACATGTGTGAGATTTAGCAAAATCACACATCTATACGGCATGTTATACCGTCCCTTCTTTTTGAGACATATTGCGCCAACTTCGTGTGATCGAATGAATCTATAATTCGAACCAAAGTCATATATGGGGAAAGCCGGTCTGTCCATTGTGATTTGTTTGTAATTGGTATGCAATTTTTTCTATCTGGTTGGACCTATCATGTGAATTCCACCTTGTGTAACAACTCCTTTATGGTTTCAATCAATCGCTTCCCCAATTTTTCTGTAATTTTCTTTGGAGTTTGGATAAACATTTATCGCTTTTAATTAGTAAGATCCTATCATATATTATCTTACAAGATAAGGCATTAGAGGAGCTTGGGCCTTTTTTTAAATATGCACACATGGAAATATGCAAACTTGAAAGGGTGTGTATGTTTCGAGGATTACTTCATAATAAAGAAAAATGCTAACTATTTTTTAGAAAAATATTTTTCACATTTTCATATTAGAGACTTTATTTTCCTAACTTTAAACATGCATATTTTCTTTGACCATAAATATCTTTTGTGATTATTTTCAGCAAATCAAATAAGTGAGAGTCTTGAAAACTAATGAGTAGAAAAAAATTCTTTCACTCAAACTAAAACACCCTAAACATTGATCGCAAGAGTTGTGAGAAGACATTGGAATTTTATTCAGAAAAAAGATAACAACCAAGAACAAAATGAAAAGGAAAATGCTATTAAGGCTCTCTTTATTTTACTGAAAACTTAAGACTTGAAAAAAAAATGATTATATCGCTTAAAAAAGTAGTCAACGATAAATATTTTCATTGTCGAAATGATTTATGATTAATTATTTTTGTGGATAATGAAAGTATTTATTTATTCAATCATTTTTATAAGCAATACAAATGACCATTTTTCGAAAAATATTTTCTGGATCTTAAATTTTTCATGAAACAAACACGTCCTAAACTCCATTAACAATTAGAATATTAATCAACAAGTGCAACTACATAAGAATAAGTTCTCTTTATCATTTACATTTAAGTTACTTGTCAATTCTCTTAGAGGGATTAGCAAATCATGGGGAAAAGTGTCCAAAATGGGGAAAATTGTTCAAAAAATCTTGACCGTTTTGCAATTTTACCAATTCAGCTTGAAATCTTTTATTTTTGCTAATTGAGTCATAAACCTTTTTTAAGTTTTGCCAATTAAATTTATTTGGGTAATTTTGGCCGGAAATAGCAAACATGACAATTCAATCAGCTCTTTGACATGGGCAAATTTTAATGACCTTTCGATTTTTTTTTCAGTTTCCTTTTCTTTTCTTTCTTTTTCTTTTTCTTTTTGCTTTTTTTGTTCAAAGGGCTGACAGGGCTAGCAACCTTCATTGGCCACTTGTCGAGGGTCGACAACCCCTACTGGCCCCTAGGTGAGGGCCACGAAGCCCTCACCGCAGCCAATGAGCACTTATGAGCCCTTGCCAAATATTACAAGACAAGTGCATGGCGATCCTCACTCAAGCCCTTGTCAGCCATAGCGAGAGCAAGCTAGGGTGTGGGGGCTCTCGCCCAAGGGTCAACGGGGGTTGCTGACCCTCAGTCAATGGTTGACAAAGGTCACCAACCCTCAACCAGTGGTTGAGGGCCCTTTGAACCAAAAAAGAAAAACGAAAAGAAAGAAAAGAAAAGTATTAGAAAATTCAAAAAAAAAAATTGTTTATGTGAATGATGGCCATGCTGCTTAGGAAGGCCATATTATGTCAATGATTTTCTATTTTGATTAGCCAAATAGACTCAATTGGCAAATCCACTAGTAAATACTCGAAAAAATTACTAGAAAAAGACAAGCTTTCTACATATGCATTGTCCAAAAAATGATTATTATCAACTATAGCAAAGAAAGGGTGGTGGATTTCTCATAGTTGGTGCTGCCACAAATACATCTATTTTTATGGTAAGAGATTATGATCCAACTACTTGATACAACGACCTATTAAATTGTGTCCTTAGGTATTGCGATGCAATCATATTACATCTCAACTGTGTATATATATTTCTAAGCTTTCACAATTTTGGTTTGTAGATTCATAATGATACCATGAGCACTTTAGGGTGACCCCACAATATGTTTTCTAATACTGCTCTTAACGATTGGTCCTAGAGACTTCTTGGTTTATCATGTGATTGCTTTAGGTTTACATACAAACTACGTTGATCTTAATAAAAGGTGCTTTAGTTGCACGTGGTTCAAAGGTAATGCCAAATAAAAAGGAGTACTTGTGATATTTCCACTTGGGACGCATTTTATTTGGTAGTTTTCTAGATGTTAAATACCATTAGGTGGGTTACTTTTTATTGACATTGGAACCACATCACATTATAGTTAACGTTTCACAATTTAATGAATCTTCCACTTATTCGATGGGATGGTTAAGCGATTGTCTATTCCAATTTGATCCAAAAAGATTTCAAATTCAAAATATAGAATTTGATTTGGCTTTTTTTTTTAGTTAGTTATATTATGTTAACTAAAATTAAAATATATAGAACAATATGGTATATATAGAATATGTCTTTTTTGTTTGAAACAAATTATGAAAAGGCTTAGGACTTAATTGACAAAATCAAAATGTTTAGGGCTAAATTAGATAGGTGGAGAACTTTTTGGACAACTATAACAAACATAAAGGCTTGACAAATTACTTTAGGGTTGAGAATAACTGAAGAATTGAAGTGAAAGATATCGACACATGTAAATTAATTTTACGTGGTGATTGAAGCCTATTCCTACATGATATCCTCTATACTCAAGATATTCAATGGAACTTAATCTCCATAGTTGTTCTTTTTAGCCTAGGTTATGTATTAAATTTCCATGGCGATTATGTTGATATTTTGTTTGGAATAGTTTATCACGGTTTTGGTCATATATTGAATGGTTTTATGGTATTAGACAGTGACTATGATCTGTACAATGTTAATATTGATAGTTGTTTTTCTTTAATTGCATCTTCTAGTAATGTTGAGATTGATGCAAGTACTTGACATGCTAACTTAGGTCAAATTGGGTTACAAAAATGCAAAAGTTAGCTAGAGAATGCCTTTTAGGGTTACTTGCTAATGTTGATCTACCCATAAGTGAATATTGTCTAGTGGGAAAAGTAACTAGAAAACTATTCAGTAAAAAAACTAGAGCCTATGTTGGCCCTCGAAACTCTCAGCTCATTATTGATCGATGTCCTTGTTAGGTCGGAGGACATAAACAATGCTTTAACACAAAAGTTATCTTATAAGAGGTTAAAGAAGCTGTCTTCTAGTTAGGAGTAGTGGAAGCATTGGAGCCTGATGGAATGATTAGACAATTTTTATAGCATCATTGCCGGAGGTTCACTTGGATATTTTAAAATTGGTAGATGATTTTGTGGGATCAGGCTGTTTAGACCTGAACATGAATAAAACCCTAATTTCACTCATTCCAAAAGTTCAAAACCCGGAAAGATTGGATTAGTATCTTCCATAAACTTATGCAACTTTGCATACAATATTATCTTGAAGGTCTTGGTTAATTGTCTACGTCCACAGGGGAGAGGCAATAATAAATAATTCACTATAATTGGAGAATGAAAATTTACAATCATTCATACGCTCAAGTGCTTCATGTACCTAAATTTAATACTAAACCCAAAGTATATACAAATAAATAACTCACTTGGATATAAACTCACAGCACAAAATTACCGCACGTTCAAGCTCAAGCAAAATGCTCTTACGTATGCCGCAAACAAGAATTCGTCTGTTTGTTCTTATTTCGTACGGCTCGCTCTTCGTTCTTCTCATGTGCGGCACTCCCCAGCATTTTGTAGCTCTTTAGGTTTTCCTTTTTTTATGTGACTGCTCATAAAAAAAAAGAACCCACGCCTTTTATATATTGTCCTCAAAAGTCAACAACTTGACTTTGGGCCCCCACCGTGTATAACCTTCAAGGATTTGGCTCCTGCAGATAAAAGAAAAAACCTTTGCTCCTTTTTTTTTTTTTTTTCATTTTATTTATGTGACATCCCGATTTTCCAATTATATTTTCAATAAATTGAAACAGGCATTTCGTCGGCACGCATATAGTTCTTTTCCCTAAGTCGGTCACTTATGTGAAAACTAGTTTATCGGTAAAGCCATTAAGAGATTCTAATGCATCGACTTGAAAATTTGACCGTAAAACGACCTTTCGACCGAACTAATTTGCAAGGGTCAATACGACACAATTAAAAATTGATTAGAAATTGGAGATACGTCAACACGACGGAGGCATGTGATCGAGTGTGGGTGATTCCACTAGATCGTACAATTCTTGTCGATCGACATTGGACTGACTTTTTTGTCGATTGGGTACCCTGTGTCTGTATTTGAAATCTTGAGATTACCCCGACAATCGAGAATCGCCAATGTGTCAAAAATGTACATTGTGGCTTGAATTGATCAACCATAGATTAAATGCATGAAAATTTCTAAAAGCTACCCGTAGATCGGGATGCACTAGTATTCTGTCGAGCGAAATTAATTGTGAAATTGAAATCAAATTCATAAATTGGAAGTTCTGATATGTCACAAATCATTTTAGGAACCACTTATCTTCGGAGGATTTTTTGTGCAAATCGAGTTTTTCGGCAAATTAATCAAAGTATGGTAAATTTGGCTCGAGAAATTAGTAGGCCTGCTTTTGGTCGTGCTTTTAGGACTCAAGATAGTTCTATGGTCAAGTAAATACGTGAATTGAAGTGTGGTGACATGGGATTAATTTTATGGACTTCAATTTGGCTCAATTGGAAGTGGATTGAATGGAATTGAAGAATGTGTTGTACAAGATTTTGAATTTGGACTCATTGAAGATAGTTGTGGAAGATTTGAGTTAGTGGAAGATGACCTCATGTGATGTTATGGTGGTTGGGGCCAAAGTGAAGAGGATTTTGACAAGTGTAGAATGTAGATTTTATCTAAAAAAAGTGGGCTATCAACATCATCTTCTTCCTTGGTTTGGCTTTTTCAAAATGGGAAGAGAGAGAGAGAGAGAGAGAGAGAGAGAGAGAGACAGAGAAAGAGAGAAAGAGAGGAATCGTGCGACCAGCCAAGCCTGAAGCCCGATCGGCCGCCCCTCCTCCCGCTCGCTTAACGCCGCTGTATGTCGCCGGAGCCGCTCGCTGCTCACCGTCTCTGCCCGTCCGCGCTCACCGGCTCGCTGCTCCGCCCCTGCTCGTGCGACCCCGAACCTCCAGCACCTCTGTCCGTCGTTGCCCTTGGTTGCCAGCCATCATCGAAGCTCCATTGTCGCCACCTGTGTCGTCCAACTCGCTGGAGAGTCACCACGAGCCAATCGAAGCCAACCCGAGTCAGTTGCTGCTCCGCCTTCATCCGTCTGTCCAAGCCGTCATCTAGCCACTACTGCTCGCCGTCAAGGTCGTCAGAGGTCCCACCTGGCCATGTCCGACCGTTTCGACCTTTGAAGTGATCGGAACAGCCCCCTCCGAGCTTGGTCAACCATCGGAGTTCAAGCTAGATCCGAAACTTCGAGGCCTATTTTGGGTGCCTTTTGGTCTTCTTTTGGTGTTGCCCAGTGAAGGTTTTCTGACCGCCTCACTATTAGCTTCGCTAGAGACTCATCGAAAAGCGATTCTGATGAGTTTAGCCTCCTAAACCTTGATTAGAGGGTTAATGATGCTTTAGGTGTGCTTAGTTTATATTAAGTGTTATTAGGTGATTAGTTTAATTTATTTAAGAGTAGATTAGATTAAAGTGGTGTTTAGTTTAAAGTATGTTTAATTAAGGCTAAGTAGGTTTATATTAGAATAAGCCTTGATTTGACTTTAATGAAGTATTTTTGGATTTAAAAAATATTTCAAAAATATTTAATAATTTAAATAATATATTATTATTCAAAATTATTAAAATGTTATTATTTAATTAATTTCGGAATAAATTTAATTATTTAATAAATTCCGAAAATTATTATTATTATTTTTTTTTTAGACCTAGGAACCTCGTACGGTGGGTGAGTAAACCCGAGAGACACGTAAGCGGGAGGACCCACCACCTCCGACATCCCACCTAAGTCCCCAAGCGACCGTGAGAGGATTTGAATTCCTCCTCTTCGTGAGGGGGAGAGAGCCCAAACCATCGCAATGCGCTAAGGCGGTGGTAATTCTGAAAATTATTTCGAGACCTTAAATTCTCATAATTTCGCGCTGATCGTTGCTTTGTGTATTCATATTATTAATTTGATGGTTGGATATTGCAAATTGAATGTTGATTGTGAAAAATATGGATTTTATTCAGAAAATTTCAGGTGTTGGGTTTTGACACTAAAAGTGGATTTTTAATATTATATTAAATAGTGGGGTTTAAAAAAAAAATGACATATTAGCTTTCTGTTCGAAATTAATGTGCCCCCACATGCATGATTAATTTCTAGAATATTTTCAATATGAAGAAAAGAGGCCGGGATTACTATTTTAAATGGTAGCATTTAGTGAAATACAAAGTGTCTTCGGCCGGGTATGATTTTATTGTGTGATAATTAAGAGGAATTTGCCCCTATATGGGAGGCCCCACACAACGGGCTTGGGTCACAGTTGATTCTAGATCTATACTCCTTTGGGAACGCTGTAATGTAGTGATAAAGCCGCGCTCCAAGGTGGGGAGGCGATGCCTAGCATTAATGTCGTAGATAGATAGCCGAATCCGCGAGTAGGCTATGCCCTTGTGTGGCGTGAATAACATTTGGAACGTATGCTAAGTGGTTGATGAGCCGGATTATGGGACATACAATAAATGTACGGTCTTAAAATCGGGACTCCTATGGTTGTTGATTATGTGAAAGTGATTGTACTCCAGTTGTTTAAGTTCTTATTACTACCTATGATTGAGTGTTACGAACCGTACTAACTGCGGGAAGGAAATAAGGCAAGGTAAGTCTTCTATGTGCTATGGCTAGGCCACCCTTTTGTGTATTTTCTTTCTAATAGAGGTTTAGGGGGTGAACTTGCTGATATAATATCTCACCCCGTTGTAAGCCAATATTTTTCAGGTTCTTAGTGGATGGAGCGACCAGATCGCTTTGGTTGGCCTTGAGGAGTTGCGAGAGGTGAAGTCGGGAGGATTGCGAGAACGTGTCTCGACTCATAGGTTATAGGACAGTTTCTTTTTAAGAGCGGTCTTTTGTAGACTTTTGGTTGTAGACCCCTGTTTGTAAATTCCATTGGTGTATGTAAGTGATTGGTTGAGAAATTACTTCATGCTTTTCTATTCCGTATTTTATTGTCAAGGGTTTTATAATACGCTTATGCATGTGCATATAAAAAGAATGGGTCGACGACTTAACTTGGGAATGTCTCATTTGAATGACCATGGTGAGATGTTGGCACGCTTGGGCTTCGGGACATGACAATTTCATCCTTTATGTAGCTATAAATGGTCCAACAAAAGAAGAACCTCATTCAATTTGAAATATGCTTAGAAAATCTTTATCAATAAGTTCGACTAACAAATTATTATCCGAATTCAAACTCAAGATATTA
This sequence comes from Eucalyptus lansdowneana, assembly GCA_017140395.1. Classification (NCBI taxonomy): domain Eukaryota; kingdom Viridiplantae; phylum Streptophyta; class Magnoliopsida; order Myrtales; family Myrtaceae; genus Eucalyptus; species Eucalyptus lansdowneana. The sequence continues at coordinate 62,432,174 of CM029490.1, read as the reverse complement.
ATTTAACAATTCTCTACCTTGACTCGATGTTTGAAGCTAAATTATAGTGCTCATCATCTATGCTACTCTCCCAATGCCTTGATGGCCGCTTACTCTCCACAAACGTCAATCAATGGATCTTTGGGATGGGGTTTGCTTCATGAGATTTTGTGGGGGTTGGAACAGAAGTTGGTCACTTTTCTTCTTTCTCGGATGTGTGTGGACCACTGTATCCAAGGAAAAATTATCCAAAAAAATTATAAATCCGTTACACTTTAATTAATTTAGTCATAAATCTTTTAATTATACTAATTGAGTTATAAACATTTCCACATTTTGCCTATTAAATCTATTCAATCAATTTTGGTCAAAAATCACTAACGTGGACACTAGCTATGATTATTTTACTTGACATGATTGGTGATAACATGACCGCCAATCCTTAACAATAAAAGAAAAGATAAAAAAAAAAAAACCGGTCTAGTTCGCAATTGAGTTCAAATGAGAGAATGTCTCGAACTCATTGAGAGGCGAAAGAAATCCAGAGAAAGGGAAACGCAGAAAGAAGAGTATCGACATGAGTGTCGTGGGGTGAATGGAAAAGATCGAAAGAGAAGATGAGGCATGGTAAGACATTTAAAAATAGGTAAAAATAAAAAGCAATTGGTCTGGTTTGGTTTGTTTCCCTTTGGAACCATAAATTGAACTGCCCGGACATTGATTCCACTTTCACTTTTCAAAAGTAGGAACCGAACCGAAATTTTTCAAAAACTAAATCAAACTAGCTAGTTTAGTCTACTTTGGGCAATCAAGAAGCAATTATAATGACTTTGAGATTAAAATCATAGATGGGTACAATTTTTTTTTTTTTTTTTTTTGTCTTATTCTAGCTCTCAATTCATTATCAAACTTTTGTCATGTCTCTTTACAAAGCATGGAAGTCAAACTCCACATTTGAAACTAAATGCGTCCACCTCTTTTCTTTCTCATATGAGAAGAGTGGCTACTAGTTACTAATTGAAATGTTACAAAAAAGAAAAAAAAAAAATAGAGGCCAAAAGGAGAGGAAAGGTTTGACCTAAAGAGCCGTAAAGACCGACATTTTTATGTCCTTCCCAATCTTATCATTCTTGCACGGAAGTGGATTAAGATGATTAAGATGTGGTTGGATCTTTGGGATGGGGTTTGCTTTATGAGATTTTGTAGGGGTTGGAACAAAAGTTGATCACTTTTCTTCTTTCTCGGATGTGTGCTTGTCCCGATCAATGGACCACTGTATCCAATGAAAAATTATCCAAAAAAATTATAAATCCGTTATACTTTAATTTATTTAATCATAAATATTTTAATTATGCTAATTGAATTATAAACATTTACACGTTTTGCCTATTAAATCTATTCAATCAATTTTAATCGAAAATCACTCACGTGGACACTAGCTATGATCATTTTACTTGACATGATTAGCACTAACATAACTACCAATCCTTAATAATAAAAGAAAAGATAAAAATAAAAAATAAAAAATGTTAAGAAATATTAAAATATTATTGAATATCATCATCTCATAAATTTTGTTCCCTTATTCTTCGTAACTTAGGCCTCGTTTGGTAACCATTCAAATATGGTCAAATTCTGATTCTTTGTGTCCGGAAGTAGCTTGGGAATAGAATTGCGTTTGTTAAAATTTTTGTTCCCAGAACATATTTGAAGTAGAATCGAGAATAAAAAAAAAAAAAAATTGACTCTTGTTCCGAATCAGAAAAAAGAAACAAAAAAAGTGGAAGAAAAGTGGAAGCTCAAGTCTCTCCCCTCCTCCCCTTTGTTGCCATTCGCCACCGTCCACTGCTGTCGTCTGCTGTTTGCTGTCGTCCACTACCGCTACCATCCACCGTTCACCGACAACCAGTCCAGCAAGCTCGCCTGAGGCTCGCCAGGCCAAGGCGAGGTTCGGCAAGCCTCGCCAGGGCCGGGCGAGGCCTACTTGGCCACTGGTAGGGCTGGGTGAGCCTCGCCAGGGCCAAACGGGCCTCGCCCAACCCCGATGAGGATCACTTGGCCACCGATGAGGCTGGGCGAGCCTCACTGATGGCCAGGCGGGCCTCGCCTGACCCCGGTGAGGGCTGGGCGAGCCTTGCCCAGCTGTCGATAAGGCTTGGTCGATGAGGGTTGGCTTTGCTGAGGACCGGTGACACTCCGGTGAGGTTACTAGCCCTCGTCGGCTAATTGCCGGTCCAAATGACCGGCCCGAAGAAGAAGAAGAATGGGAGAAAAAAGAAAAAAAGGAAAAATTATAAAAATTATTTAAAAATGAAAAAAAAATTTGATTTGGAACGAAATCAATGAGCACGGTACCAAACACAATTCTATTCCAAAATCAGATATTTTGAACAGTTACCAAACGGTTTTAAAATGCTAAGAATCTATTCCCGGAATATAATAAAATACAAAATCATTTCGATTAGAATCTACTCTCGGGAACAGAATCGTTACCAAACGCATCATTAGCTAAATGATTATAACTTTTCTTGTACAATTGGGAAATTTAAAGGCTCTAGCATTGACTAATAATTTTCATGTGACAACCCATTTTGCCCCTTTTCCCTCCTTCCCCACATGGATTGAAAGTTAGCAACTTACAATAAGAGTGATCGGTTCCCAACCTGGTCTGGTTACCAATCTTCAAATGAGAGAATGTCTCAAACTCAATGAGAGGCGAAAGAAACCTAGAGAAAGGGAAACACATAAAGAATAGTATAGACATGAGTGTCGAGAGAGACGAAAGGAAAAGATCAAAAGAGGAGAGGAGGCATGGTAAGACATTTGAAAATAGATAAAAATAAAAAGCAATCAATCCGGTTCGGTTCGATTCCCCTTTGGAACCATAAACCGAACTACCTAGACACCAATTCCATTTTTCAAAACTAGGAACCGAACCAACACTTTCGAAAACTGGATCAAACCGGCTAGTTTAGTTTAGTTTGGGCAATTGAGAAGCAATTATAATGGCTTTGAGATTAAATCACATATGGGTACAATTTTTTTTCTTTTTTTGTCTTTTCTAGTTCTCAATTCATTATCAAACTTTTGTCATGTCTCTTTACAAAACATGAGGGTCAAACTCATATCTAAAACTAAATGTGTCAACCTCTTATTTCTCATATGAGAAGAGTGGCTATTAGTTACTAATTGAAATGTGTTTTTTTTTTTTTTTTTATAAAAAAAATAGAGGCCAAAAGGAGAGGAAAGGTTTGACCTAAAAAGCCGTAAAGACCGATATTTTTATGTCCATCCAAATCTTATCATTCCAGCACGGAAGTTGTTGATCCATGGTTTCTTTCCAAAGTGCCAAACGCAATGCATCACGCACAACCTCTCAACAACCGTTCGATTGAAAACAGAGTAAATCTCGTCCGCCGATTGTCAAAGCTTTTAAGGTTTTCATGTGGGTTGCGTCATTTCATGTAAAAACATTACAAAGAGTCATGTTGAGGTACTGTAAAATTGCCGGTCCTCAATCGCACGTAAAATTCACAAAATCGGCCGAGATATTAATACGTAAAGCTTATACATCTATGTCTCGAGTTTGAGCATTAACCGACAGACTTGATTAAATAAATATCCAAGTAGCAAATAAAGGAATTTTCGTGGGCTCCTTCAGTAGAGAGCACGAGTCAAGCAAGAAAAGGACGCGCAGTAGCTTTCCTATTTGAGCACGCCACAAAAAGAAATATCTCAAAGCTGCACAGAGCGTTTCGTGTGGCGGCACGATGAGGAGCTCCAAAAACTTGAATTTTGTGCACTGAGTTTTACACGTAATGAATTGTTTATTTGTAAATATTTGGGTTTAGAGATAATCTAGATGTGAAAGATTGTGAGTGATTGTGACTCAATGCCCTTATTATATTAGATTACTTACTGCTGACTCTTCCCGTGACGTAAGTATTGACAATCGGGTTGAACTACGTAAATCATTTGTATCATTTATTGTTCTTGTTCATTTCTCTGGTATTTTTGTATTAACGTAATTTGCAAGATCGTTCCCTAAACATTTTAATGTTATCAACCAATTCATAAAAAATTTCACGATTTACTAATTGAGTCCATTGAATCATTTTTTTTAATGGAAATTACTAATGTAGACGCGTGTCTACATTTTTTAATAATATTTAAATAGTTGCTGAACTTTTTTATGATTTTTCCTTTTATTCAAACTTTTTTTTTTTTTTGAGTGATGGCCAACAAGGATCGCCATACCCTTGCCCGGGCAAGCGAGATCTAGCGAGAGTGTCACAGACCACACCCAGGCTCTCAACAGCCACAACAAGTTCATCAAGGCCACCAAGCCCTTGCCTAGTGGCTAGTAAGGACGTTGTAGCCCTTGCGCAAAGCTAGCAAGAACTTTTTGCTCGCAATCTTTACCAGAATCACCACATAACAATTCTGAAAATTTAGATTCTTTTTAATTTTCTGCACTAGAGATTCTTTATTCTTTGTGTCAATTAGAATTGTAACATCAAGCCTTTCTTGAGCCACCAAGGCTCTCAAAATCGAACTATCAGAGGTGTACTCTGGTGGCTTATTAGAGCTAACCATTAAAGCCTATTCCTTTGCACCTTTCATAACATTTATGGGAGTTTCAAGTAATTAACTGTCACCAAGGGAGCTAGAGCTACTCCCCTGTGCAACGTAAGGAGTGTACCTTCTCATCTTCTTTGTCTCTATAGTACTAGGCCCTTTGCTGCTTTTCTTGAAGGACCTCGTGACACTCGGTTCGGTTTGAGAAGAATCCAAAATCAACAATCGGGTCCCTTCATCATCTCTTCCCCGAGAGACCTTGTTAATTACCGGTCTCTTTTTGTTCTTCTGAAAGTGGGGAAATTTGGGTATTGGCTCAAGGCAGACGTACGTGAGGTTAGCCCATTTGGAAAGTGTTATGTGGAAAAAGAAATCCCTATTCGGAAGAGGATGAAATAATCCTGGACACATGCTACCTAAAGACAATAGCACTCTAGTGATATCTCGGCCATTGGAATATATGGTCCAACCTCGATGACTGGTTTTATGAGATTAGTTCTATGGACTTAGATCAGGCTACCCCTAATGTTCTAAGGACCAAGTCATCAAACAAGGTTGGTTTACCCAAATTGATCACTTCATCACGTTATTGTAGACATGCAAGTCCAATTCAAGGGTTGGGCTTTGTAAGAGACAATTTCACATTGACAGGAATCATAAAAATTGCAATTTCTATGAAGATAGACACAACACAAATGGTTGAATATATACTAGTCCATAACACTTAGATGCTTCATAAGTTGAAACATACATATCATGAGTCTAGAAAATTATTGTAAATTACAAAGAGGTTTTTCTCTGTGTAAGTAGAGAATTTATCTACCAAATGGGCTAGCCTTATTATGAGCCTGAATTGAATTACAACAACAATTGTCTTGTTCATAAGCGATTTTCTCGGTCCTACCATACTTGATTGAACTTTTGAAGGACTGAACCCAGCTGCATGCCACAAAGCAAAAGGAGCCTCCTAGGCTTGATTTGAGGAGAACCCCCCAATACTTGAGTTAATGGATGAGAGGGAGAGGGAGAGGGAGGAGGGAGAGCCCCTCTTCCCAAGCCTTAGGGGTTGGGGTTTTGTGTTGGAGGGTGCAATCTCTCTTGGGGTCACCCTTGTGGGCCGAGCCACTGCTTTTCCATTTTAGTGTAGCTTGAGCCCATACTGGGAAGGAAAATTTTGCTACAACATGTCCTGTCTTTCTCAAAAGACAAAAGTCTATTTTTAGTTCCCAAATCAACGTATTTTATTCCTCTAATCGAGTCCTTGAAAATGTATGAATTTTCTAATCAAGTCTCATAATAGACTTCAAATCTAGGTAATTGAACCCGATGCATCTATCGGAATTACTAATATTTGGTTAATTGAGGCCGATGTATCCATCTAATAGCATCTTATCGCTTTCGATTCATCAAATTTGAAACCAAAAAACTTGATTATCATTTGGATTGTAAGATTGCTATGATCTCTATTTCGATTTTGATAATCATGGAATGTAATAATCCATTATACAGCTCCTCTGTGACTACACTCGTTGCCTCATATGTTGGGAAAGTCTTGGGCAAAAGGAAATAGAGTATGCTTCATGGAATGTAAGGTGTATTTCATATTATTTGGACAAGTGACATGCTGTTTGGCATGCTTAGTGTTTTCCATTTTGAAATAATTGGCACCTACGTAAGATGGCGATCTCCACAAAAGTTGTAAAAACTATACTTGACTTGTTTATTTTTAATTTTTAATTTGAGAAACTATTAATAAATTGAAAATTTAGTAAAAACTCAAAGGAACATTTACAATCAATTCATCGTAACTTTTGCAAGGAAAACCGCATAAATTCAACACAATGAGATTTTTAGATATCAAAGAAAATATGATTCGCACAGTACATGAAAAAACATATATTTACTAACAAAATAAAAGAGTAAAATTTAATATTTCAACGCTATACTTGATCTGGCTATCCTGTAAGCACGCCCTCTCTTGTGTAGATGCAGACACTCCCCTCTCGATCGCAAGGACCTCGTCTAAGTGCGGCAATAAATATCCCATCCCGACCTATGGATCATAGGGAAAACTCTTTTGATAATATTTGCGCACTATGCGAGAATATATAATCTCTAAGTCCCTAATTTGGCAATTGTCGTCCAAATCATCGAGGAAACCATAAATATACAAGTCGGAATCTTTTAATATTTGTGAGAACGGGATGGAGGTGACAATGAGAAGAAGAGACCTCTTAACTCATGGAAAATTTTCGGATCTTCTTTTGAATTGGCCCAATGGCCTCGGCCACTCATGGGCCTACTCATGGGACTCATTTTCTTCCACCCGGGCTAGTGCCCAGGAGCAAATGGGCGGTAGGCATGCCCCTTTTTCCTAATGGGCGTGGCCCAACACGGGCCCAATCGTGCGGTGCTTGGGTCGGCATAGCAGTTGGCCATTGCTATTCCCTAACGGTGTTTCGCAAGAAGAGGGCGGAGCCCGAAAATTACGTCTTACTCTCCTGACAATACGTGATCTAATCTCATCCCTTAACAAATAAAAGAAGCAAACCTATATTGTTGGCCTATCTAATACATAGTCGACACATTAAAACCTATTCACATCAGAAATGCTTGCTTTCTCACACCACCAGAACCTACAACACACCCTTCCTCTTCTTCTAGCACTTTGGCACCACCACCGTCAATCATCCGTTCTTCACCTTCGCCTTTATCTCATCCAAGCTGTACAGGTTTGCGGGCAGGTCAATCTTGCTGGAATAACTCCGCCCACCCTCCTCGTCGCCCACTCCCTGCCTTCAAGGGCAACTATGCTCTTGATCTAAACGTTGAGATTCCACGATCTTGTTCTACAGTTATTATGTCTATGTTGTGTAGTGCATATCGCGTGTGTTTGTTTTCCAGCAGCAAAACAACATGGAAGTGTAGGAAAGGAGTAGGAAGAGCAGACAAGCTTTGCTAGCTTAGCTTCTATCTCTAAGGTTCTTAGAGAGAGGGAGTAGAAAAGTCTTCTATATCTTGTTCATTGTTTAAATGAGAAATGCTGTCTAATATGCAAATATAAATTACCAATGCTTATATTTAGAGGTCGGCGTTGAACCTTGATTATCTCGTACAATGAATGACTAAATGCGGTCAATGCCAGAATAATGAATTACACTGTCCCAAAATTTTACCCAATCAAACTCCTTTGAACAAGAGAAATAACAGAAGAGGTGGACTAATGGTTCTTTTATAGCAGAAAGACATCAAAAGTGTCAAAAGTTTAGTACGATAATCACTTTAGTGCCGCAAGACATTCACTTTCGCAATGAGTTGGCAAACTATATTGCAATTGATCTCTTAGTCAACAAGTTATTGTTCATTCATTTCCAAGTGAAGGAAAAGAAAAAGAAAAATGCACTAACTAGGATGTCACGGTCCTTAAAAAAAAAAAAAAAATTCTACACATTCACTATTGGATAGGACAATATGTGTAAAAATTCTTACGCTGATAGTGGATTTGATAATTATCCTTGTATTTATACAGAGTACCCAATTATACCTATGTATTATGCATTTCTCTCATTGATTAATGTGCACTCCATCAAATTTGAGACGTATATAAGATTTCAGAAAGAAATTGATGGCTCGGGGAAAAAAAAAAACATGCTTGGACCAACAAAGAAATGCAAGAAAAAGGATCAAAAAGTCATAAATCTATTGCATTTGTATCAATTTAGTTCTAAATATTTTAATGATGCTAATTTAATCCAAAACCTTTTGATCTAGTGCCAATTTAATATTTTAGATTAATTTTAGCTCAATATTGCTACATGGATGCCAATTAGCCTACATGGCATCGCCGATACCGACATAAATAATTTTTAAAAATATTTTAATATTTTTCTTTTTTAATTTTTCTTTTCTTTTTTTCCTTCTTCTTCCTTTTGCCGGTAACTAGCCATTGACCACCGTTAGGCTGGCCTTGCCTGGGCGAGGCTCACTGTCACTTGCCACAATCGAGGGCTCCTCTTACTAGACCTGGCCAGGCCAACCCTTACCCAAGCCAAGGTAACTATCTAGGCATCACCTTCGCCTAAGCAATGCCCAACGAGACCGCCCTAGCCTTAAGCAAGGGTTGGCCTCACTAGATTTGGCAAGGGAAGCCCTCACTAGGGGCTTGCTCTCAACCAAGCGAGGTTCGGCCTTTCTAGGGCTAGAATTGGCCGAGGCTTGCCCTTCCCAGGGCGAGCGACGATAGGCCTAACCCAAGTAAGGCCAACTTGACCATGGCTAATGGCCAATGGCTGGTCAGAAAGGGGAAAAAAGAAAGAAAGAAAGAATAGTACAAAAAATAAAAATAGAAAGATATTAAAATATTATTAAAAATTGTTCACGTTAGATGTTGCGTCGCCATGTAGGGCAGCCATTAACTCAAGGACTGAATTAACACAATGATAGGACTAGATATGATATGAAATGAAATCTGAGAATTTTGTTATATTCTATCAACTATATAATAATTGTAATAATAAAATCAAATATGTTCACATCATATCATATATATTATTTAGTATAAATAACATATTAGTATAAATAAATCAAAAATTTTACATACGACGATGGTAAAAATCTCTTGAGACAATCTTGCCTACTTTATTTTTATTTGCTTATTTTATTTTATCTTCCTCTCTTTTTTAATTAATTTCTTTTTTATTTCTTTCTTCCTCTTCGATCATTCTCTAATAGAATTTTATTAAATAGAAAATTGTATAAATATAACTAAAATACCTAAAATACCTCAAATATGTAATAAATAGAAATATAATTCATATATATTGAATTTATATTATAAAATAGAATTGGATTCGAATATATAAATAAAAATAATATTAAATTAAAATAAGTAAATTGTTATTTTTTATTATTTTGAATTTCTTATATTACAATTCAATATTAATTATATTGAAATATAATTTTAATTTTGTTAATTTAAAAAGTTTGTTATTCGAGAAAAATAACTTTCTTATTATCAATATTATAAATTCTATTCACTTTTATCCCACATTCTCTAGGGGATAATTTTATCCAAATCTATATCACCCTTATATCTGACTTTATCTTATTTTGAGTAGGTAGCAAACGTATAACATTTATCTTATCTTGAATTTTATCCTAATTGCTAAATGCAAAATATAATAGGCTCATGACTTTTTTAACATTTTTCTGGAGAAATGCACTTAACACCGAAATTGGTATTTTTCATTTCATGGATATTCTTGATACTCTATAAAAATTTAGATATACTTAGATATCTTTTAAGAATATTTAAGATGTTTCATCTGATTTTTAACATGTATTTTAATTATGCATATATAATTTGATTTCCCTAAATAGTCATACATTAAAGCTTATATATAGATTCTCCATGCACTCTTTTCTACAAATCAAAATATACAGAAACTCCTCAAATATCTTTTCCGGTTTTACTCGCAACTTGGTATCAATGTCTCCTTTCCTGAAGCAATGGATGTGCACCCCATGCTCCACAAGCACCCAAACGTACAAGCTTACAGTTAATTATGAAGGATAATTATCCTTAGATTTGAAAATATCTAGAGATTTAAGATATTTTCTCTAATTTTCTATATCTATTTTGATTTTGTTTAAAGTTTATAAATAGACTCTCCATATAATCTTTTCTACACATCAAAATATACATAAATCCCTCAAATCCCCTTTTCGCTCTACTTGTAACTATAAATGTGGACGATACTATATAAGATGGACCGACGAGATATACCATCCAAACTCTCATTGTCAATTTGTCAAATGTAAGAAGAATTCAATTTGTATCGACTTTTATGTTATACTATTAGTTTTCATCTTCTGTATAAATCGGTTTACTTTATATTGCCGCATGTACGACTCCATTAAGGATAATCTCATGAGAATTCATAGTAAGAGCAAGCTGGTTTTCTTGATGCCACATGAATTAAGAAATTTCTACGCTTTCTTTGTTTTTCTTTCCCTCTTTCTGTTTCCATTTACTAGAGTAGATCCGTTGCACAACTTGCACTTGAATTGAAGAAAATTTCGTAGCAAGCTAGGGTATGGACTTTGGTTGCAAATTGCGAATGTCTTGTCCTAGACGTGTGGATTCGACCTTCTATTTGGCTAAAGAAACCAACATGGGGCGACATCACCAGATAATCAAACAAGGAGAATATTTTTACCTCATTTATAGACATTTAGATAAAGAATTGTTATAGTACTAATATAGACATGCTTAGACAGATTATAGATGTGCCGTGTTAATGGAATCGACCCATCATAACAACTTCTTTATTTTGCATAAGGGCTTCGCGTCATTTTTATGGCTCAGACCCCAAAGACTCAATAACCATGTATCCTTTGGATGGTGTCAAAAGTGATTCTTCATTGTCATTTATGAAGATAACGCAGATGGGACTCACCTGCCCCTCTATCAAACAATGCCAAGATAATATCCTGGTCATGTCACTTGAATTATAACCAACATCATGATTAAGTGAAATTTATGTGCGTAGATTTTAACTCCGAAAATATTTTTAAAAAATCCGAACGTGGACTTTTAATCTGCAAATTGGTTTGACGACGACGACATTGTCTATGACTCGAATGACGATGCATGCAAGATGATATGAACACGTCTCGACTTGGTCTTTTTTGTCCTACTTGCTCTTTGACAAAATGTGGCCCCACAAGTCCTTTCCACCATTCAGTGGCCCTTTTGCACCTCTCTACTCAGTGTTGATCTCTCTCTCTCTCTCTCTCTCTCTCTCTCTCTCTCTCTCTCAATCTTTTGAGACATCGGAGGGCTCAGCTCCTGGAATACACACCTTAGTAGGAGTAGCAGGTGATTAGGCTTCCACATTGGGAAAAAAAAAAAAAAAAAAAAAAAACTCTACACCTGTGGCTGGGAATTTCAGACCACTCAGCACCAATCTAATTCTTCACTTTGCTCTCTCGATTCTGTTTCGATCTTTTAGGAGAGCCAAAGCTAATATAAGACCAGATCAAGCACACAAGTCCAAGAGAGTGAAGAAAGGCCCAAGAGAGAGCAAATGATGGACCATATTATCATCATTGTAATCGCAATATTTGTGCAACTGCCAGGGGATGTGGTAAGACAGGAAAATCTTAAACTTGGAGATCACATCTAAGTTTATCGGCGATATGGCTTATACACCCATCATGGTTAGTGATTCATCCTCTGCTTCCTTTTCCATTGTCATCATCATTTTTCTTGAACATGAATATCTTAACATGTGGCTCAACTAAATCGTCCTCGCAGCAATTGTCACATCTTACCCTTCAGGCCTAATCCATGTTAACAATTCTTAACATTTGGACAGTAAGAGAAATTTTATGAGGAATTTAGTACACCTTCAACAGTTGTCTTCTTCTTCTTTTCATTTCAAGGGCTGTTCATATACCTGATTCTGATAACCATGAACAGTTCATGACCTCCTTGGAAGTGACCAAAAGGAAATAATAATGATAATCTTGTAAGCCCTATGCTCTTGATGAAGAGTCAGAGAGACCTTATGTTCTTGGTGCACAGAGAGAGAGAGAGAGAGAGAGAGAGAGAGAGAAACACTATGTTCTTGGTGCAGAGACAGGGGAAGTTCTTGGGTGGGCGGTTGGGATGTGGAGGGGGAGAGACCCTATGACAAGCCAGTAGTAGTCACCGTTTTGGATTAACCTTCAATCGATCAAACGCCACACAAAAAACAAAGTATGCAAGCCCCTTAAATCTTAAAGAGAAAACCCCATTTCAACTTCCCTTGAATTACAGATATGAACTTATTTCTAACCAAAAGAAAAATCAACGATCAGATGGTTTTAGGCACCTTATTTTTCGAAGCGGGAACTAAGATGAAACTCAGATAGTTAATCCGGAAGAGTACAAAGACGTGATAAGACGTTCTTTTTTGTTCTCCGAGCTCTTAACAGGAATTTTCCATAACCCTGCTCCTCTTTTTCTCTCGTTACACTACTTGCCATTCTTTCTTCTTCCTCGAAATCTTTTCTCATTAGGTCGTCTCTCTTTCTGAAAATTGTTCCCATATATCCTAGAATGTCGAAATTAGTCGGTATAGAAAAGTACCTCAATTAAATCACATAATATATTGAAACTAGTGATTTGTCATGATTGAAATTTATTCTCCATCAGTTTTTAAGTCTCCAATACAACGATCTAACACCATGGACTCAGCAAATTGCAGATCGCATTGCGGCTAATCTACTGTTGCTCCATCCGCAAGTTAATTCTTCCAAACTTAGAAAATCTTGTGATAATCCTCCCTCGCTCATCAATCTACATCCTTTGGCTTCTCATCCCCAATTAACTAGTTGATTCTAAGTAAATATTTGCTTTGGGTGGAAAGTTATGGACAATTGATTACTTATATTGCACATACTCATTATTGATTATAACAGGAATCTATGTTGGAGAAGGCTGCGTGATTCACTTCACAAGAACAAGAGTCGAAGAGACGAGTCTTGATTCCTTTCAACAAGAAGGTGAGGAACTCCACCTATTTGCAGATAGGCCGCCTCACCTATGGTATTGGCTGAGAGATGGGGAACTTGCATGACCTTACTCGAAATCAAATCACCACAAGATGTTGTTAACAAGGCTCGTGAGCTTCATGAGCGCAACAACTTTGGCGAGTATGACCTCATCAATAACAACTGTGAGCATTTTGCCATGTTATGCCAGACCGGCCTTCGGGCCAGCACACAGACATACTTGGTTAGTGCTTGTGAGTGGAAGATCAAGGAAGTTAAACAATGGGTCATGAAGTTTGTACTGACGAAGTGGGCGACCTAGTCTCAAATCATCCCTAGATTGCCGGCCGGCGAGCATGTGTGACTTTCCGCAGTAATGCACCGGACTTTTTGTTCCAAATCTTCTGAGCAAACACAAAGCAAACGAAAACATAAAACAAAACAAAATGGCTTGGGGAAAAAAGGGAGTTCCGATTGTAGAAAGGTGATCATTATCTTAATTTTGGTCTGTCTTTTTTCTTGGCTATCTTTTAATGATAATGTGTAACGCTGTACTCTTTTATCTTTGTGAGGATCTGTTCCTTTTGAGGACGCAGGGTCTGCCCTTTTTTTGTGGAAACTTCATAGACTTGACTTTTTTGCTCGGGATATTCGAAATGTTGGCCAAAGCTAAACTAGTGCACTTTTATTTCTACTCCATAAATATCGTCCTTGACAGATTTCTTGACCTTCTAGTATAAATAGGAACCTATTTGGAAGCTTATTCTTTTCAATTTACCCGTTAAAATTACCATTTGACAATCAAAAGCTACTGCAAGGCACGGAACGAGAAGCATACTGAACAAAAAGATGGAGGATGTTATGCCCCCAAGATCTCCATTAGCGACCCAAAAATTCCACCAAACTCGCTTTCCCAGTCTCTTTACTAGGAATGATTTTCAACCGTTCAAGAGTTATCGTCTGTCATCGAGCAGTAAAGGGCAACGAGAGACATGGACACATGCAGAGAGACAGAGAAGGAGAAAGAGACAGAGATATGACATGATATGCCTCCCTCGCCCATTTATGCTTCGGGGTTTAACGAGAAAAGAACATGGCATTATCTAACCTTGTTTCTATTGACCAATCGGTAGACGTGCATGACTTGTATGTATCGTCTTCTAACGAGTCATATATAATATGGTGTCGTGAATCGATTAGATTCCATGTTCAAGAATTTTTTGATCAAATCCAAAGTTATAATGTCCGCTCGTAAATTTCATCGAATCATGCTGTAGGGCAATTTAAGATGGTGATGATAAGGATATTTTCTCGGTAATTTGATATATAAGGGAATTTAAGGTAGGTACCATATTATATGAAGAAAAAAACAAGCTATTTTGTTGAAACAGGCAAAACACTTAATTAAGCAAGTTATTTTAGTGCCATTGAGTACATGGTTTTAGATCGATTGTGTCAGAGCCATAAAAAAAGCGAAACCCTTAACTAAACCGTGCAAAGTTACCCTGCCATAACATGATGTGTTTTCATACATGGTGTAATGGTAACTACGGTCATAGGAAAAAGATACTTCTCTTTGACTTCAGTACTGGGAATGTTACCAGACAATGCATGGGTAGAGCCTACGAGATGTTAATAGCTTTGATTTCATTGTTTTAACGTGTCGCATCTATACATCGTTGAGGCAGGTCTTGATAAATATTATAACAATTCTTTGTCCAAGTGGCCATATATGAGGAATCATTTTACGTACAAATGCGTGAGTCGTGCATGCCCCATTATATATATATATATATATAAAATATATGGTTTTTTTTATCTTGTGTAATATTTAAGACGACCCCAAAGTGTGAAGAGACTTGGGTTGGCCCAAAACGTGAAGAGTAAGCAAAAAGGGCGTTTGAAAAGGGGGCTCAATCAAGAAAGACAACCACTGGAGGTTTGGCCCAATGACCACCCTTTCAACATGGAAAGGGGAGATGGAGGATTCGAATCCCCATAGTTTCAGGGGGTTGGAGTATGGATGATTTAGTTTCTCCTTTGCAAGGAGGCTTGAAAGTGAGAGTTAGTCAAATCAAGAAAGACAAAATTGAAACAGAGAGTCATCATGTTTGGCTGGGAAAAAAAAAATCAAGAAATACAAAATTGAAAGAGAGAGCCATCGGATTTGACTGGATATCTATCCAAAGCCTTACCATTCAATGATTCTCTCTCCAAACAATACGTTACACATAACTATCATCTTAACAACTATATGCATGTGGGAATTATAAAACGATCGTCTTTCAAAAATGAAAAATGGGATTTCAAAGAAGTTAAAATTTATAGGTATTTCAAGAATTTCGATCGGTAACAAAATGCTCAGCGAAATCAAATTGTGACAGCACAAGTTATTGGAAATTATGGCCACGGGGCATTCATGTACATAGCCACAAGTAATATAATGGGCCTTGTGCATTGCTTGGACTGATCATTGCATGGGTTGTGTTTGCTTTGGCTTTTGGGGAAGGTTTTTAGGAAAATTTAAAAAACTTTAAATTAAGAGAATTTTTCAAAATACAAGTAGTGTTTGGTAACTGTTATTTAAAAATGCATAAACAACTTTAGTTTAAATGGTGTTCAAAAAATCATATTTTATGAAGAAATTTTGCTTTTTTTTTAATTTAAAAAAAATCTAAAAAAAGGACCAAGGGTTTTATTGTTAGCGGCTAACCGACAAGGCAGATTTAGCACTGGTGGCCCTCTCCTATGATTGGGCCGCCTAGGGTCATGCGGCCTCCGCAAGGTTGCTAGCAATCTAGCCTTACCGGCAACCTAAGCTCTTCACCAGCGACATCATAAGAGGGGAGAACATTTTCAAATTGTGAAAGGTTAGTGATGACAAATTTTTATTTATATATATATTAGCATTATGGAAATGATCAAAATCCAAAAAACCTTCTAATCTACCCTTGCATTTTCTAAAACTCTTCAAAAAAATTTGCCAAACACCATTTGCCTTATGCCAAAGACCTTTAAAGCCACAAAGATCTACGACTGTGACCATGCTTGAAGCCGTTATATTAGAGTATCACATTATTTTGGTTGAACATATCATCTATATATGAAGAGCAACGTCTATAACTTTAGAGTTGCGTTGGTTGATCTTTTGATGGGAACGCGACCATATGATGCAATTTGTCCGATGGATCTAGCAGACTTTGGGGAGTAGGTCAAGCCTCATCTATGGAAAAGGAAATTGACAAGAATCATGGACTTGCTACACTAGCTTCATCATATCCCATGCGAAAAAGTCAAAAGTTGCGGCACGTGAGCATGCTTGAACATGTTCTTTCGATCCCAAGCTTTCTACCCCTCCAATTTGACGGTTGGAATCAATTCAACTCATGCTGGTACCTATTTCTTTTTCTTTTTTTTTTTTTTTTTTTGTGGTCAGATATGAGCACCTCTTTCATTTCGTGTAATAAGGCAAAATGTGCCCCAAAGAACCGAATCCTCTCCATGATAATTGGGGGGGGGGGGGGGTGTGGGCGGGCGGGGTAGTATTAACCTGAAGGGTAAAAGCTTGATTGAACATGACAATGTGCTCAATTTTTTTTGCAATCGTACTGAATACTAGTGGGGAATACTTGAAGGCCGTCGTGAAGATTGCTTTGAATTTTATGGAGAGAGGGAAAAGCAAGAATATTTAAACTCCTGATGATAAATGGCGATCGGTGCTTTGAATATGCAAAGTGGTAAAACTAAAATTGGTGTCGTTGTTAGAGAACATAATGATGTGATGGCTTTGGGAATCTATTGTAGAGGACGTAAGAAGATTTATGCACAAGAAGAAAGGTTTTTAGATTGATCTGCATCCGTAGGAGAGCTTAGGGTGCCCTCTAAATAGGTGCATTGTCTTTTGTTGTAGTCCACTTACGAATCGATATCATTTAAGTCCTTTCATAATTTTCTGGTGTGCTGGATTTTCTATTCCTTGAGGATTCAAGGCCGCTATGGCGAGATTAATTTTGAGTCGATTAGCTTCTCTTTGAAATGAAAAATGCGTGTCATGAGGCAATTTACATAATGCACGTGCATGTTGTCCAACCTTGACGCCTAATTCTTATAAGATCAATTCGATAGATTTAGATAGGGCTTCCCCATAGTCGTTTGGCATAAGTCATCAAATAAGGAGTTGTTTGCCCAAACTGATGACTTCATCGTGTTATTGTTGACATGCCAATCAAGTTCAAGGGTCGGATTCTACAGTAGATAATTTGACTGTCAGAAAAACATCAAATGGAATCACGAGAATTGCCTTTTCTATTGATGGTGGACACAACACAAATTTTGATAAATTAGAATGAAGCTTTTCGTTTTGTGTAAGTAAAGAACTTCTTTATCTGATAAACCGGCCTTACTACGAGCCTGAATTCAAAGTGGCATATGAATTGGATTCTCGAGAAAAAATGTACTTATTTCTTAATATGTATCTAACATGGTATTTCTTTGACTCACTTCGGCAATAATTGCCTTGCACCAAGTGCCATTTTATTTAACGGAATACATAGATTTTGTAACTTTGTAGAGCAAAGAAAGTTGGTTGTTGCAGAAGGGAAGGTAGTTGAGCTATAGAGGTAGTATTATTTCATGTACATAGATTTGTTGGGAATTATTCTAGCATTTTTGTGTTATGTCGCGCCAACTGCATTTCAAACTTGATCATGATAGTCAGTGCCATGTCTATGGTTCCGTTAGATAATCTGGGCTGCAAAGAACTTGAGCTTGAACTAGCCTGGCTAGTTGGATTTGCTTGTTGGCCCACGTTGGACTGACCCGTCCAAGCCTATATTTCAAAATGTGGCCCATGTTGATTGTGCGCGTATGTGTGTCTGAGTGTGTGTTTGAGAGATAGTAATTTAGCCGGAACCGGCCTGATTTGGTCGGAACCGGCCCCCTTCTTTGAGCCTTGGAATTTTGTCAAGCAGCTCAAGCCTGCTCAATGATCAATTTTGCTCTCGATGCCAAATTCATGACCCTAACTCCACAACAATTTTGTGGCTGATGCCTTAATTACACAATAAGGCAAGCTGTGTTTATATAGCCGAATAAAATAAATAAAGCGCAGTCTTTTATTGTGAAATTGTTTTCACACCATCATATATCTTTCATTCAAGTTGTTACTTGGCTGCTCTCATAAGCTAATTATATAAAGGACATTCTAAACCAGCCAAATGGTGCTTGTTTTTTTTTTTTTTTTTTTGGTCTAAAACGAAGCCTTTCATTCAAGTAGGACGGAAATTACAACCCATATTACAACCCATAGAAAGAGCGTCGATGCATAGCAAATTCATTAACGCTTGAGGAGGTGAGGAAGGCCAAGTGGGTGAAAGTGTATTGCGGGCATGGGCCTTAGCGGCCCAATCAGCTACAATGTTGGCTTCTCTTTGGCAATGTTGGATGCACGAGATAGGGAAAATAGAGATGACAAAGTTGTGGTGTTGATGATGAGCGCTCGCTTTCCCATGGCGGTATACTTTGATTGTTGAAGATCTCCACAAGAGTTAGACAGTTAGACTCGATAATGAGGTGAGCTTCTTCGTGTCCTTGTTCTAGCAAATAAGTGAGAGTGGAGATGAGGGCTTGAATCTCACTTTGCAACGGAGAAGATGCACAAATTGTGCTGGCGAATCCAGCGATTAAAGAACCGGTGTGATCCCTACGTACACACGCAATGGCACCCTTATCGCGATGGGAAAAGCCCCATCGATGTTGGCCTTGATGATGCCCCGATCCGATGGAATCCATGCTCAATTAGGGTTTAGAAGATCGTGTCCAGCATATGTCATTTGCTGCATAGTGCTGTTGTTCAGCTTTGCTTCAACAAACGCAAGATCTACAAGCTAGGCACGAGTGGTGCATTAATGCCAAAAAGTGAAGTGGTTCGGTGCCTTCCATAACTACCAAAGGATGGACGCAATGATCTCTCCGGAAGGTAAGTTCGACTGACTTTCAAATATGTCCTCCAGCCATGCATCTATCCGATGTTTTCTAAATGCTAAGTGATCAATTTGTACACTAGAGTGAGACTAGATGTGCTTCGTCCATGGGAAAAATGAAATGATATGCTCGTAGTTTCAGGTGTGTGCAATGAACATAATTGACATTCGGGTCCCGAATGATATGTCGCCAAAGAGGTTATCTTTTGTAGGGAGAGCGTTATGACATAACGAACATGTGAAAACGTGAATCCTTGGGGACGTCTTGAGTTTCCAGATATGACACCATAGATGGGTCGATGGTTGATATAAGTATGAGGTGAGATTTCTGTTCTTGGTGTGATCTGAGTGTCTAACAATGTGGTAGGCGGTTTTAAGCGAGTATTTACCTGTTTGTGTCCCTATCCATATGATTTGGTCCGTGATAGAAGCAGGCTTAACGGAATAGTGATTATCTCCTCGACTGTTCGGTAGTTAAAGTTGTCTTGTAGAAGAGTGGTATTCTAGATATTCTCATTAGGGATTATAAAACTAGCAACCTGCTCTAGCTCTTCTCTAGGCGCTGGTCCACCAATGATTCCACTGGTGAGCCATTTATCTTCACGAATATTAATCTTCTGCCCATCACCAACAGACCACTACAGCTTATTAAGTATAGCATTTCAACCTAAGAGTAAGCTCTTCCATCCCCGGGAGGAATTAGTCATGTTCCTAGCATGCAAGAAATTGCCAGAGTGGAAATAAAGTCCCTTAAAAACTCTACCCCATAAGGATGAGGGGTCTTGGAAAAGCCTCCAAGCTTGCTTTCCCAAAAGGGCTTTGTTAAAAGTTAGTAAATCTTGAAAGCCAAGCCCCCCTTCCATCTTCTCGTTCTTTGAGTAGATTCCATGCCCGCTAATGTATACCAGATGTAGTACTGCTGGTCTACCACCAGAATTTGGCTATTTTGCATTCAATCGACTGATATATAGAAACAGGAAGTTTGAATATGGACATGGCATATTGCGGGAGTGCCTGCACTACCATTTTTAACAGGATTTCCTTTCCTTCTTTAGATATAAAGTGCTCTTTCCAGCCTTCAAGTTTCGCATTAACACGACCCAAAATCCAAGCAAACATGTTTTTCTTGGAAACACCCCGATCGAGATGGAATACCTAAATACCTCCCTATCTTGTCTATAACAGGAACTCTTAATTCTGCGCAAAGGTTTTGTTGTAAAAGTAAGGGGCAGCCTCTACTATAGAAGAGACCAGATTTGTTTCTATTTATGGCTTAGCCCGTTGCAACACAATATTGCTGTAAAATATTGGCTAGATTCTAGCATTCTAAGGTGCTTCCATTCAAGAAAAATATGGTGTCGTCCACAAAAAGTAAATGGGAAAGAGTAGGGCAGTACCTATTTAATTTAATTCCTCTAAGAGTTCCTGAGTTGATAGCTTGGTGCATGAGAGTGGATAAGAGGTTAGCTAAAAGGATGAACAAATATGGAGATAGTAGATCTCCCTGTCTCAAACCCCTTGTAGGACGATAGTATGGCAATGGTTCGCCATTGAACTTAACACTAAATGTTGCCATGGTAAGCATTGCATCACCCACCTTACCCATTGATCATGAAACCCCAATTGTTTAAGATAAGCTTCTAGAAAATCCCACTCAACTTGACCATAAGCTTTCTGCATGTCCAATTTTAATACCGCCTGAAATTGTTTTCCTTCTTTTTTTATTTTTATTTTTAATTGATGGAGAACCTCCTACACAACCAGAGTGACATAAGCACTTTGTTCTGTTGAAATCAATCTTGACAGCCACAATTTTAGTTAGTTTGCCGGCACTTTTGAAATAATTTTATATATGAAATCATAGGGACTAATGGGTCTATACTTTGTTCTAACCTTTATGGGTGTGGAACCTTTGGGATAAGAGTGATCGAGTTCTATTAAAGCTAGAGGGCATTACTCCTAAATTGAAAAAGTTCTGCACTGATGTGAATATATCTTCTTGTATAATATCCTAGTGGTTTTGATAGAATAACCCATTGAAGCCATCGGGTCCGGGGCTTTAGTAGCTCAAAGTTGGAAAATAGCTTGCTTTACTTCCTCCCTAGATACCACTTTTTATTAAACTCGTGTTCATATTTGTTGTGATTACCTGGGAACATTGTGTGAGAACGGGCTCATAATTTCGGTAGCTGGTCGAGCAATAGAGATTTTGGAAGTATGTTTGCATTATGTTCCTGAGCTAAGTAGCGTTGCGGATCCAACCAAGATGTTCATCTTTTAACATGCTGATTCAATTGTGTTGTCTACATTGTATTGTCGTCGCATGAAAGAACTTTGTGTTCTTGTCTCCCCCCCCCCCTTAGCCATTGGATCCTCAAACGCATAGCCCAATATGTTTCCTCCCGCTGCCATATGTTTTGAATTTCTTCTTTCAGGCTAGCTACAAGTGCCTTACCATAGTCATGACCCGGTTGATTAAGATGATGCTAAAGTTGTTGTTGTAATAGGTTGATTTGTTGTTGTCCATTGCTGAAATTTGATTTACTCCACTTGGCGAGTGCAAAGGAAGTATGTCGAAGCTTGCTGGTCAGAGATCAAGCTGGCGTCGATGATGAATCCCAAGCATTGTTGATAATCAATCGACAGGCCTTATCTTCAAGCCGAAAGCTTCAAAGATGAAATTTTTCTTCCATCTTAAAGAGTTAGGCTCGGTAAGTAAAAGAAGAGGACTATGATCTGAGGCCAAAGCAGGATAAGCGAAGGCTTCCGCCTCCGGTATGTTAATCTCCAATCAATTGTGCACGGGGCCCTATCAAGTCTTTCCCGAATAGTTTCGTCACCATCTCTATTGTTCACCCATGTATAAAAGTAAACCTTACTTTCAATGTCCATAAGTCTGCAATCATTTACAAATTCTCTTAAGGAATGTAACCTATACGGCTCTACTGTTTTTTTGCCCGCCTTTTCCCAATGATATAATATCTCATTAAAATCGCCTAAACACACCCATGGTAGCGTATTTGATAAACTGATTTGTCTTATATCTGCCTATACTTGGCCTTTGGTGATATGTCGAGGGAACATGAAGACGGGTGAGTCTTATTATTGTAGCACTTTGATTATCTATACAAATTGTGTCAACAAAGTGGCTGGTATTATGCTCCACGCTTAAAGACACCTCTTGATTATTCCAAAAATCACCAACCCTTCGGCCAAACCCATAGGATTCACCACAAAACTATTTGAAAACTTTAGCTTTCTCCTTAGATTCTGGATCACCATGTCTTGATTTTTCGTTTCCATCAAAAAAACAACGTTGGCCTTTCATTGGCCACTAGGGCCTTTAATGCTTGAATTGTCAGGAGATTGCCCAGCCCCTAACAATTCCAACTAATGATCCTCATTTGTCAATTGGTGGCTGTTTTAGGCAAGCCAAAATAGTGCTTGTTTGTTAGACCTTAAAAAATGAGTTATTCTTTAGCCTATATATGGTGGATAAATTGTAATATGAATTAGTTATATTTCGTAAATGATCATAAATTAATTTAAATATAATATGAATGGGTGTTTAATAGATCACAAATGGACTTATGATTTACAAAGATTCCTCTTTTGTCATTCTCTTTTCTCCTTACTCGATTTTTGAGCTTATCCACTTGGTGCTTTTATCTCAATTTGGATATAATTTTTCTCATGTTTGGTTAAATATATAAGTATTTTAATAATATAAATTCGGTCGAGTTAGAATATAAGTCATGTGTGTTTGACTTGACTTGATTCATGCGTTTTATGGGTTTTAAAACTTATATAAGTGCTTTAAACATGGACATATGTATTACAAATAGAAATGACATCCTAATGGGACCGGGATTGTTAGATCTAGATGGTCGGGATCTTGATTTTAGAAGTTTCTCATCATTACCAATTAAGATTTCCCACATGTGTTGAACAACGTTTGCATCCCAATATAATAAACCCTCCGGAAAAGGACATACCTGTAAGTAACTGTCACAAGTGAAAAGAAAGCCTCAGAAAGCTATCCAATCAAAGATGTTTTTTCTATCATTGTAATGTGGGCCTAATGTATCCCATCGCTATCATCACTTAAAAAGACCGAATCGAACATCATGCAGCCAAAGGGCGGATGGGGAGCATTTCGTGTTTGATAATTGGAGACCTTTTGTTTGTTGGGGCGTCCCGCATCAAAATAGGGTACTAAAAAGAGTAAATGACAATGATGGCCACAAAAGAAGAAAAAAATAAAGGACCATGATGTCAAGAGAGAGACCGTTGTGAAGGAAAAGATTTTGGGTACTTGTGGAACAAAGTTTTTTCAATAGGCTGATATAATTTTACTATTGTCATGCTTTTCAAAAATATACCAATTCGATTGTTTGTCGAGTGCCAGAAGAATGTATCTAACATATGCAACAAAATGATGTGATATGAAATGCATAGATAGATAGAAAAGGCAAAACTATTGGAATTTTTAGGTCATTTGAGCTTAATTCGTCTCACTTAATCTCCATGAACATTTTCTTTCATCCACAAGCTATGATCATTGTCTTGATCCCATTCACATCCAATGTCACAATTTTTTGGGCAATCCAAATATGACTTACTAGGATATTATTTTGGTCAAAATGCAAGATTTATGAGCAATACTTCCATTCCAGCAATCCACATAAGATTGTATTCGGAGAAGAATCATGGATTTGCGATTAGAAGTGCGACTTCATGTGTAGGATGCTCTCGGTGTAGCTGCACTCATGTTCCTTTGTCTCTAGTATTCACCCAAACATTAGCTATCTATGAATGAAGTCAGTGGGAACATTGGAAACAATCAGTTGTTGCCGATAGAGGAAACATTGGTGCCTAGACAATTGAACCTACTGGGGGAACTTTCTTTCGTAAGGTCGCTCGTTCTTTATGCATCATCTCCACTAGTTGTGGATGGGTAATGCTGTTCATCCAGGGAATTACTTTACTCCTTCCATTTCAGGGGATTTCGATCTTGTAATGCCATATCAGTCATCGATGTCACTGATGTTATGACTCAGCAGCCTGATCAATCATGTTTAGTCATGCTGTTCTTATCAAGTTCAAGATCATTAGTGTTCTAGATGTTCCCGAACCATCCAAACGAGGCATCGTGTTAATATGATTGGCAAGTCATGATCACCCAACTTCTTATGGAACTGAAAATATCAGAAACCTCAGAAGAAAAAAAAAGAAATAGGCATACAAATGTTGTCTCATTCTCCTAGTTTTTGGCCCTTCGAGGATTCAACAAGCCATGAACAAGAGAACTACATGCGCAGAGATGCCCACCCTTTCTCTTCGCCACCTCCTCTCCATTTTGCCTTCTTCTCATCACTATCTCCTCATGCAAATGTAGTACTTAATCATCTCAATATCCCACTTGTGACATCCCGATTTTTCTCAATTTTATTTTCAGTCAATTGAGTTGGGCAATTCATCTGTGCATGTAGTTCGTCTCTTATAGTTGACCATTCATGAGAGAACTAGTCTATTGAGTGAAGCAATTAAGGAATTTTAATGCGTTAGACTTGGGGACCGATTACCCTCGGGTCGATGTAAGAAAATTTCCCCAAAAGCTATTTGGTGGATTAGGTGCGTTGAAATCGCACCGATTGAATTCAATCGTAAAAATTGGAATTGAATTTAGAAGATGAAAGCCCGGTTATGTCACATATCTTATTAAGATCATGGGATTATTTTTTGTGGATTTTAATTGGATTCAATTAGAAGAGAATTGAAAAAAAAATTGAAGGAATTGGATGTACAAGGATTTGGACCCCGGCGGAAATGATATTGCACCCATTGAAAAATGTTGTGGGAGAGGAGATAGTGGAAGATGACATCATGGGGGTGATGTCATGCTGATGGGAGCCAAGCAAATGGGGTGTTGACAAGTGGCGGAGCTCATTGGCCCTCATAAAATGGGGTTTTTCCTCTCACCTATCAACATCATCTTCTTCCTTTGGACTTGGGGAGGGGGGGGGAGAGAGGAAAACCAGCGAAGGAGGAGCTCGCCCGTCGACCAGCAGCCGTGCGCCGCTTCCCCGCCGTCCGTCATCGTCATGCTGAGCCGCCGTTGCCGCCGCGTCGTCTCGCACCCGCTAGCCCTACGACCGCCTCTCCCTCCATTCAACCCCTCCGTCGCCACGCTAGCAGCTTCGGCCGACCCCAGCAGCTTGCCGCCGTCGCCCTCCATCAACCAAGCCTCCGGCCGTCGCCGCCGGGCCACCGCCCGGACAACCGCGCCTCTCCTCCACGCCTACCGCCTCTAGCCGTCGCCGTTCTTCCTCTTCGCCGGCCTTGTCGTGCAGCAAGAAAAGTGAGTCTCACAATCCAGTTGAGGCCCATTTTGGCCTTCTTCCCGCCGGAAGCTAGGCCTCGCCTTTGGAAAAGTTGATCCCGACGTCGCCCTCATCGTTTTGGTCTAAGCGGCGAGTTAATCAAGTGAGTTTACCTCACTAAACCTTGATTAGAGTGTTAATGATGCCCTAAGTGTGTTTAGTTTAAATTAAGTGAGTTTAGGTGGATAGATTAGTGTATTTAATTATAAAATGGATTAAGAGGTTGGTTTATATTAAAGTATGTTTAATTAAGATTAAAAGAGGGTATTTAATGTTAAGCCTTGATGGGACATAATAGGATTTTAGTTTTGAATTATTTAATTACTTCGAAATTCTAGATAATATAATATTATATTATAATCGGAAATTATTTAAATATAAAAAAAAAAAAAAAACGGAGAAAATTATTTTTGACATCGATTGTTCAGAATTTTGTGCCGATCGCTGCTGTACATTTAGAATTTCAAAGTGGTGATTGGTTGTGACAAATTGTGTGTGATTGCGATAAATATGGATTCTTTATAAAATCCTAAGTGTGGAAATTGATGGGCGATTGGCCGTGATTAATCATCTATTAGAGGTCGTGCCTAGTGAGGCCATGATTAACCACCTATTAGAGGTCGTGCCTAGTGAGGCCGTGAATTGCCACCTGATAAAGGTCGCGCCCAGTGAGGTCATGAATTTGCCATCTAATAAAGGTCGTGCCTAACCGGGTCGTGATTTACCACCTACTAAAGGTTGTGTCCATCGAGCCAAGATCTACCACCTTTTAAAGGTTGTGCCGAGTGAGGCCGTGATACCACTAATTCTAATTTTGCCGAGTGGAGTCATGATTGCCACTGTATGTTAAACCTACCTATAGGGTCATGATTTGAAGCGGCGATTAATTGTTGGAATGACATGTAATCGGCCGAGCCGATTGGTCGCTGAGACGATCCAAGTGATTGAATTGTTCTAATATGGTGATGGTGCAACAATTGTCTGGTCATCATAATTGCACGTGGTTGAATTATATAAATTGTGCTAACCTGCAGGTGAAGGCTAATGCGAGGTAAGTCTTCTTGATGGCTAGGCCACTTTGGGGCGTATTTACTTTCTAATAGGGGTTTAGGAGGGGTGAACTTGCTGAGACAAATTCTCATCCCGGTTTGGGGAAAATATTACAAGGCCGTAGATGGCGGTAACCTCGGAGAAGAGTGGCATGCCGACGGAGATTCTCCAAACGATGCAGAGTGCTCCTAACCCTGGAAGTCCTTGGGTCTATCAGCTGGTTAGGTCTACTGTCTGGGTTGAAGTGTTCGTGGATGCTAGAGTACCTTATATGTTTAGGACTTGGTTTCATTTTGGAGTCGATGGCATTAAGGTTAGCCCACTAGATAGCATGGACATTCCGCTGGCTGTGATGAACGCCATTTTGGGTGAAGGCGTGGCGGATCTTCTCGACGGTAGAGTGATCAACGCATCGCCCCCGGCCTCTTGGGTGATAGATCTTGAGGATGTGGGATCGTCGAATGGGGCTAACCAGTAGTCTTACGACTGTTCCTCTTTTTGGCGAACCGATCCATATTGTGTAGACTGACCTTTTTTGATGCACATAAACTCTGACCCATTTTTGGTGTATATAGATGTTGGATCCCGTTGGTGTATGTAAACCCTGGAATGATGATGATGTATGAAAGTATGTTTATTGATTTTGAATTGATTTTCCTACTATCCTATCCCGTAATTTATTTGTCGGGGTTTCGTAATTGTTCCGCATGCGCATAATAATTTAAATGGGATCGGCGACACTACCCGGGAATTTCGCATTTACATAACCATAGCGGGTTGTTCACGTGTCTCGGGTTCGAGGCGTGACACCACCTGCGGCAACGGATGGTGAAGCCACGATGGTCAAGAAGCTGAACCACAATGCCCGTGAGCGCGATCGGTGGAAGAAAATCAACGCTTGTACTCGCACTTCGTTCGTTGCTTCCATCTCGCGATCAAACAAAAGAATCCTTAAGTCCTTCATCTACATGGAAGTTATTAGAGCTAGTCTTCTATTACCTTTCCTTGGGTACACTCTACCAAATAAGGAAAAGTGATGGAGAGAATACTAAGGATTAGTAGCTGTCACGACCTACCCTGGGAGGAGGGGGCAAGTTTAGGGGTATTGCTTAAAGGATGAATCTAAGGCCCATAATTAGGTGCAAGCTCTCCCAAGCCCATGCCCCGCGTGACATTGGGATATTCTTAAAAATTTTGCACAATAGGAGTCGCCACTAGCCTATTGGGGTTGGCTAGAAACTAAGTGAGGCATGGGAGCATGCCTCACTTCCTACGCAAACTGAGTCTAGGATCGGGGATTTGATTACATTTATTAATCAATTAGTGCCATTTCGGTACCTAATCTTGTTCATTTTAAAATAAATGATTTTTGTTAGGCATTCTCGATTGATTTTATACCTATCCACTAACATGTAAGATGATCATACGGGTGTACAATCATTAAAATAACAATTAGCAACTAAGAAAACGATTAAATAAATTGCATGAAAGAACAAAAATTCAACACCAAAGAAAAGATAAATACAAATCCTAACTAAATTATAGAGAAGCCAAAATCAACATATTAATATTATGCATTCAAAGGCCTTTGTTCCCATGGACAATTGAAATCTTAAGGTAAAGCCCGAAAGGCTTAATTAAACTTAAACACAATTCTAAATTGAAAGGTTTCCTATTTTTATGAGAAGATTACTCTAAAGATTAATTTCAACCTTTTTTAGGAGATTTAATTTTTTTTTTTTAGATTTTTCTATTCTTTAAAAAAAAAAAAAAAAAAAAGAACATTCAAATTTTCCAAAAAAAAAAAAACTGGATTTTTTTTAAATATTTTTTAATTTTTTAATTTTTACTTTTTTAAAAAGGTCAAATTTTTTAATGTTTTCTGAGTTTTTGAATTTTCAGAAATTTTTGATTTTTTTTTGAAATTTTTTGAATTCTTGAAATTTTTAATATACTTTTTATATTTAATATTATTATATTCTCGATAAAGGGTTCGGATCGTGTAGATCCGATCCGACCATTGACCCGACCCAAAACCACGCCGCCTTCACCAAACGTCTATCTCCCTACATCTTTTCCACCTTTCTATTTTTCTGTTTTTTTTTTCATTTCTTTTCATTACTCTTTTTATTTCTTTTATTTCTTGTTTTTTTTTAAAGCTTTTTTAGGTCGTCTTCTTCCCTAGTCTTCTCCACCTTCACGTTTGCCAACTGCACGCTCGAAGCTTCTCTTCCCAAAACACTGATTCATTGAGATTCAGCCAAACAACAACACAGCCCAGAACAACCGACGACCCTTCCACCGCCGAACTTCCGTCGGCCACTAGTTGGCTAGAGATCATCACCATCATCGGCCAAGCATACCCTCCTCGGCCAAACACCGAACAAGCAACAACAACGATGGGAACATAGCGAACGACCACACGACCGACGCCCAAGGTCACCCAACACCACCGGAATATCATAAAAGAGCGCGACACGCCCGAACAACTCGATTTCAGTCAAAGACAAAATCGCGGAGATTGGATCTCATTGTGGCATTCTATCAAACAAGCGAAGGGCGCTCATGGTTTCTAGCTCAACTCGTGACCGAACCCAAACCGAGACTCTTACCAACAAACAACAAAACATACAAGAACCAAAGAGGGAGTGAACATGGCCGGAGTTCACGCAAACCGCCGAACATAAACTCCAGCTCGGGATGCACGGAACCGGTGAAAATAGGGTGCAAGGAGGACGTACCGAGTCTAATTTGAGGACGTTGGCCGAGGGTCGTTCGGGCGGGGCTCGCATGCAGCTGAAGCGACGACCGAAGCTCCCTTGCTCTCCCTTAGTCGCTTCCTCGCGAACTTCTTTCCCTCTCGGTTTCTCTCTAGTTCCTCTCAGTCCTCCTCAGCTCTCTCGGTTCCTCACGTCGGAAGAAGGGCATCCGAGAACCGGATTCCGTGCACCGTCGAGCCTCTCTTTGGCTCTTTACCCTCTCTCAAGTGCTTCTCTCGCCCAGCTCTCACTCGAGCACCTCTCTCACTCAAGCTCTCCCCATTTTGTCCTCTCTTTACCAGTTCTCCTTTTTTTTGTTTTTGTAGGTCGTCATCCCGCCATGCCGCCGCGCCCAAGCTAATCCCGACTCGCGGATCACGCTGGCCGCCCGCTATCCCGATCCACCTACTCCTCCATCGCTACTTCCTCGCCTCCGTTGCACCTCTCGCTTTCGCGTTTTTCTTTGCGGTGTCCGGGGCGAGGAGACAGGCCGGAGGGGGACGACTAGCTATGGTGGGCCGGGCTAATGCGCTACACAAGTAAGAAAGAGGCCGGGCCCAAGCCGAAGGAAGAAGTGCCGGCTAGATCTAGCCTAACCCGATTCTAAGAATTATTTATTTTTCTTTTTTTCCTTTTTTTTAATTTTTTGCTGCACTTTTACTTCTCCTGTTTTTTCTTTTCTTTTTTTCTTTTTTATTTTTTTTATTTTTTTTTACTTACTAATTTCTAATTTTGTACACGATTAAGTCTTAAATAAAATGGCAAAATTTAGGTGTCAACGGCTACCCCTCTTTGAATGAGAGCTCGAAGAGGTTGCGCTAAAGACATGTAAGACACCTAAATTATTTGGGCGATAGAGAGACCTTGGGTGCATAGGCACGCATCAAGTCGACGAAAATGACTCATAATTATGAAAGCGCGTCCTGTTAATAAGAGGAAGAAAGACACCGGGTTACACAAGCCCACCGAGTCATAAGAAGGAGAGGGACTCCAAGCTACAGAAAGCCCACCTGGTCATAAAACGGGGGTTGAAGGACTCTAGGTTATGGAAAGCCCACCGAGTCATAAGAACGGATTTGAAGGACTCCAAGTTACGGAAAACCCACCGAGTCATAAGAAAGGGTTGAAGGATTCCGAGCTACGGAAAGCCCACCAGGTCATAAGAATGGAGTTAAAGGACTTCGGATTAAGGAAAGCCCACTAGGTCATAAGAAGGGGGTTAAAGAACATTGGGCTACGGAAAGCCCACCAACCCCGTGGTTTAATGATAAACCCACCAACCATGTGGTTAAGGATAAACCCACCAACTGTGTGATTTGAGGATAGACCCACGAACTGTGTAGTTTAGGAAAAGTCACAAACCCCATGGTTTAAGGATAAACCCATCAACCTTGTGGTTTAAGGATAGACTTATGAACCGTGTGGTTTAAGGACAGACCCACGAACCGTGTGGTTTAAGGACAGACCCACGAACCGTGTGGTTTAGGAACCCACCAAACCCGTGGTTTAAGGATAAACCCACCAACCTTATGGTTTAAGGATAGACCCATGAACCGTGTGGTTTAGGAAAAGCCACCAACCCCGTAGTTTAAGGATAAACCCACCAACCTTGTGGTTTAAGGATAGACCCAAGAACCGTGTGGTTTAATGATAGACCCACGAACCATATGGTTTAGAAAAAGCCACCAATCCCGTACTTTAAGGATAAACTCGCCAACCTTGTGGTTTAAGGATAGACCCAAAACCGTGTGATTTAGGAAAAGCCACCAACCCCGTGGTTTAAGGATAAACCCACCAATCTTGTGGTTTAAGGACAGACGCACGAACAAAGGTGGTTTAAGGATAGACGCACGAACCGTGTGGTTTAAGGATAGACCCACGAACCATGTGGTTTAGGAAAAGCCACCAACCTTGTGGTTTAAGGATAAACACACCAATCTTGTGGTTTAAGGATAGACCCACGAACCGTGTGGTTTAGGAAAAGCCACCAATCCCGTGGTTTAAGGATAAACTCACCAACCTTGTGGTTTAAGGATAGACCCACGAACCGTGTGGTTTAAGGATAGACACACCAACCATGTGGTTTAAGGATAGACCCACGAACCGTATGGTTTAGAAAAAGCCACCAACCTCGTGGTTTAAGGATAAACCCACCAATCTTGTGGTTTAAGGATAGACCCACGAACCGTGTGGTTTAGGAAAAGCCACAAACCCCGTGGTTTAAGAATAAACTCACCAATCTTGTGGTTTAAGGATAGACCCATGAACCTTGTGGTTTAGGAAAAGCCACCAATCTCGTGGTTTAAGGATAAACCCATCAGCCTTGTGGTTTAAATATAGACCCACCAATCGTGTGGTTTAAGGATAGATCCACGAATCGTGTGGTTTAGGAAAAGCCACCAACC
This sequence comes from Eucalyptus lansdowneana, assembly GCA_017140395.1. Lineage (NCBI taxonomy): Eukaryota > Viridiplantae > Streptophyta > Magnoliopsida > Myrtales > Myrtaceae > Eucalyptus > Eucalyptus lansdowneana. The sequence continues at coordinate 62,400,501 of CM029490.1, read as the reverse complement.
CCGTGGTTTAAGGATAAACCCACCAATCTTGTGGTTTAAGGATAGACCCACAAACCGTGTAGTTAAGGATAGACTAATCTTGTGGTTTAAGGATAAACCCACCAATCTTATGGTTTAAGGATAGACCTACGAATCGTGTGGTTTAAGGATAGACCCACGAACCGTGTGGTTTAGGAAAAGCCACCAATCCTGTTGTTTAAGGATAAACCACCAACCTTGTGGTTTAAGGATAGACCCACGAACCGTGGTTTAAGGATAAATCCACAAACCGTGTGGTTTAAAAATAGACTCGCGAACCGTATGGTTTATGAAAAGCCACCAACCCTATGGTTTAATAATAAACCCACCAACCTTATGGTTTAAGGATAGACCCACGAACCGTGTGGTTTGAGGATAGACCCACAAATCATGTGATTTAAGGATAGACCCACGAACCGTGTGGTGTAGGAAAAGCCACCAACCCCGTGGTTTAAGGATAAACACACCAATCTTGTGATTTAAGGATAGACCCACGAACCGTGTGGTTTAAGAATAGACCCATGAACTGTGTGATTTAGGAAAAGCCACCAACCCCGTGGTTTTAGGATAAACCCACCAACCGTGTGGTTTAAGGATAGACCCACGAACCGTGTGATTTAAAGATAAACCCACAAACCGTGTGGTTTAAAGATAGACTCTCGAACCATGTGGTTTAGGAAAAGCCACCAACCCTGTGGTTTAATAATAAACCCACCAACCTTGTGGTTTAAGAATAGACCCACGAAGCGTGTGATTTAAGGATAGACCCATGAACCGTGTGTTTTAGGAAAAGCCACCAACCACATGGTTTAAGAATAAACCAACCAATCTTATGGTTTAAGGATAGACCCATGAACCATGTGGTTTAAAGATAGACCCACAAACTGTGTGGTTTAGGAAAAGCCACCAACCCCGTGGTTTAAGGATAAACCCACCAACCTTGTGGTTTAAAGATAGACTCACGAACCGTGTGGTTTAGGAAAAGCCACCAACCCCGTGGTTTAAGAATAAACCCACCAACCGTATGGTTTAAGGATAGATCCACGAACCGTGTGGTTTAGGAAAAGCCACCATTCCCGTGGTTTAAGAATAAACCCACCAATCTTATGGTTTAAGGATAGACCTACAAACAATGTGGTTAAGGATAGACCAATATTGTGATTTAAGGATAAACCCACCAATCTTGTGGTTTAAGGATAGACCCACGAATTGTGTGGTTTGAGGATAGACTTATGAACCGTGTGGTTTAGGACAAGCCACCAACCCCGTGGTTTAAAGATAAACCCACCAACCTTGTAGTTTAATGATAGACCCACGAACCGTGTGGTTTAAGGATAAACCCACAAACCGTGTGGTTTAAAGATAGAATCACGAACCGTATGGTTTATGAAAAAAAAAACCATGTGGTTTAAGATTAAACCCACCAACCTTGTGGTTTAAGGATAGACCCACGAACCGTATGGTTTAGGAAAAGCCACCAACCCCGTGGTTTAAGGATAAACCCACCAATCTTGTGGTTTAAGGATAGACCCACGAACCGTGTGGTTTAAGGATAGACCCATGAACCGTGTGATTTAGGAAAAGCCACCAACCCCGTGGTTTTAGGATAAACCCACCAACCGTGTGGTTTAAGGATTGACCCACGAACCGTGTGGTTTAAGGATAAACCCACAAACCGTGTGGTTTAAAGATAGACTCACGAACCGTGTGGTTTAGGAAAAGCCACCAACCCTATGGTTTAATGATAAACCCACCAACTTTATGGTTTAAGGATAGACCCACGAACCGTGTGGTTTAAGGATAGACCCATGAACCGTGTGTTTTAGGAAAGGCCACCAACCCCATGGTTTAAGGATAAACCCACCAATCTTATGGTTTAAGGATAGACCCACGAACCGTGTGGTTTAAGGATAGACCCATAAACCGTGTGGTTTAGGAAAAGCCACCAACCCCGTCGTTTAAGATAAACCCACCAACCTTGTGGTTTAAAGATAGACCCACGAACCATGTGGTTTAGGAAAGGCCACCAACTTTGTGGTTTAAGGATAGATCCACGAACCGTGTGGTTTAAGGATAGATCCACGAACCGTATAATTAAGGATAGACCCACAAACCGTATGGTTTAGGAAAAGCCACCAACCCCGTGGTTTAAGAATAAACCCACCAATCTTATGGTTTAAGGATAGACCCAGGAACTGTGTGGTTTAAGGATAGACCCACGAACCATGTGATTTAGGAAAAGCCACCAACCCCGTGGTTTAAGGATAAACCCACCAACCTTGTGATTTAAGGATAGACTTAAGAACCGTGTGATTTAAGGATAGACCCACAAACTGTGTATAAGGATAGACCCACGAACCGTGTGGAAATGGCATGGTTTAAGGCTAACCATGAACCTTTAGAGATGCATGGTTTGAGGCCGACCACGAACCTTTGATTTTTAAAGGACCACCCGCTAACCCCTTGAAAACTGCGTGGCTTCACCGAGGAATCATGTCAAACTTGACTTGAACAAATGTCATTAGAGATGTCATCAAGAGACATATATGCAATATTACAACATTAATTGAACAAGCTAATCAAGCCAAGTCCAACTACTCTTTTTTTTTAAAAAAATATTCGATGTCAATCAGCATTATGTGGCGTAAAACTATCATCTTGTTCAGGGATGTATCATTAATCATCAAATTCTCTATGAGTCAAGTTCTTATCGAATGGCTACGACTCTTGAAAAAGACTCATTAAGCATGCCAAACTAGAGCTTCTTAGTCAAAAAGGACTTTTCACACACTCTTGATAAAATGGCTGTTTGATCCCATCTATTCGCGTGGAAAATAGCTTATTGCCGAAGGTTTCTCACATAACCCATGTCAAAGGCTTTCGGAAACATTCGCGATGAGCACAATCTGATCGATCAAAAAGTCTTTTGAAAGGACCGCAATATAAGTTTCATCATGGGCGTAACAAAGGGATTACCGCTTTGAGGCCAATAGAGGAATATTTGTCGCTATCTTCGTCGGGTTTACAAGTCGAGAACTTGGAGGATAAGACAAGATAGGATTACTTCCACTTCTTCAAGCGGTAGCTTCTTTGTGGCATTCTCATCTTCACTTGAACCATCCCAATTAGAAGAGATTTCGCGAAGGTTGTAATGTTGGCTTGGGAAAGGCTGAAAAGGCTTAAAATTTTCAAGAGAGTTTTTAAGAGTCGATAATCATCATGGCATCGTGATCAGTCACTTGATCTTTCGAAAGCATTTGGCTTTTGAACACAGCACATCTCGAAAGTCCCTTGACTAATCATTTTTGCAATGGAGCTTTGCTCCTTTTTCTAATTTCCTTTGCACTTGTGACGATTTTTTTTACACAGCACTTTGACTTTGACAATTTTTTTTCACATAAGATGTAGCATTTTGGCTTCTTTTTTCTTTTTTTTTTTCCTTGACGGGCACCGACCTTGCTTTTACCAGTGCACACTACTTTTTCATGCCCCCTAATTTGTCGAACTTTTTTTTTTTGAACTTTTATAGCTCTTATGACTTTTGAGATGCTTTTCACATTTTCGTCGACTATCCATTGTATTTAGCCAATTCTTATGCCTTGCCCCAATGAAGGGAGATAATCACCGCTCAAGGTTCGTAAATGAATAATCAGGCCCAAATTGGTTAAAACAATGGATATCGTTGTTTGGGTAGAGAAGGAAATGCTCTTCTTCACCTTGGATGAGTCAAGCTCTAATGAGAATTCCTTTGAAGCTATCATCGAAGATTGATGCAAGTGAAAGTAATAGAATATTTCTCAATCTTTCGATTTACAACATGAACATAACCCTTATGCTGCCCTAATGTAGGGTTATTCTCGATGAGGGTACTTTGAAGTATCATCTTTTCTTTTTTTCGGCCTAAAGGGATAGCAAGATGTCAACTTGGTGCTTGGAATTGATGAAGGAAATGCCTTTATCATTTCGATTTTTGTGCTCAATGCGAATTAATCCTTCGTCCTAAGAGAAGGTCATCTTCCACTCAATTCTTAAAAGTGTTTAAATGACGTGTTTGGAAATGGGCTTGCCTTTCTTCATCCTAAACACTTCTTGTTTGGCATGGTTAACGTCTCAATCTCACTGTCGAGATCATCCAATCTCCATATGGAAATTTGATTTTAAGTGAATAATCCACAAGACGAGAAAACAATTTTGAGATAAAAGAATACTAAAAAAAGTTTGCATAAATTTTTCTTTTCTCATTTTTGTGCTTATCTCTAAGAAAGCGCCAAAGGGTTTTTTTTTTTTTTTGTAATGGAAATTTTCCTTTTTTTTTTTACTTAAAAAAAAAAAGATTGAGAAGAAGGGTACTTACCTGCGGCATGGCGACCCGGTAACCCCGTAAAGAATGTAAAAGAATATGTTAGTGCAAAGATCTTTAGGGATGGAAATGTTGAAAACGATACATTATTATCCTTTACTCGCTTTTATCCTTTGAGGGCTAACATCTCTTGGATTCATCCCCGTGGATATTTGGTAACTTGGCATTGCCTTTCACTTACATGTACCCTTAAGCATTTAATGTCTTCTTATCAAGAAAAGAAAGAATCATGTTAGAGACGCTATCCAAAATGAGCAATTGGAATCGACACCATTTACCCTTCACATGTTTTCATTCTTCAAGTATGAACTTTGCTCGAAGTTGCTAGAATTGATTGAAAAATGGCAATGTGGCCCTGATTTTATCCATAAAAAGAACTTATTTACCGTATACAACAATTCACAAAGTTTGATTCCTGTTTTGTTTTTTTTTTTTTTTTAGATGCTCTTTTTGAAGAGATGTTTAGTTGACAAGGAGCTTGAAAATTTTATATATGGATCATGAGATGTGTTTTTCAAAATTTTTCTTTGAAAGGAGAGCGGGTGCTCCTTGTTTCTACATCTGAGGATATTGTTCTTTAGATGCTTTGCCCGTTTATTGCCTTGATGGAAGGTGCTGCTTCTATGGTCAAGGTGCAACATTTTTCCCATTCATCACCCCCGTAAGAAGAGGATCTCCATACTTAATTAGATTCAATTTAGGAACGATACATCTTTCTTGATGAATCTAACAATGTTGTTCCAACACATTTCATTGGTGGGGAGATGAGAGATTTTTTTCTAAATCGACGTTGCTCTCCCACTCTTTATTTGACAAACCTTTGTTCTGCTCGAATCCGTCCCGTATCAAAGAAAAGGACATGTCATTTTTTATGCTGAAGAGAATCAAGTTTAGGAACGAGATACATCCTTTTCAAAGTCGGGTGATCAACATCCCAAGGTATCTCTAATGGAGGAATGGATAATATTGCCCTCTCTGTTTCATTTGAATCTTTCCTTATTTAAGATAAACAAGACTTAAAAATGCTTCACCGCGTTTGTTAGGAACGTTACAAAACTTGACACTCTTGATGTCTCCTTGATAATAGAAAAGAAAACCATGTTAGAAACAGTATTAGAAATTGATGATTGAAATCAATACAGTTTACTCTTCCTTCGATTTTGCCCTTTTGGATGCTTGGCAACTCCCTTCATTTGTCTCATCATGCAGAGTGAATGAAATTGATGGGCTATTTTGGTTCCTAAGGCATTTGCAAATAACAAAACTTCTCAGAATGGAATTCAACTTCTCTCCGCCTCTATGGAAAATTGGCACCGATGATGCCTCAATGCATGCTTGCTTCTCGAGTTCGATGAGTCTAAGAAAACGACTACATGAAGAGAGGGCCTTAAGCAAAGTTTTCTTTGAAATTCGTTTTGGAAGGTAGACAAAAAGGTTCGCTTGAAACATCTTTGAATTTGTTTTTTCTTTTCTTTCTTTTCTTTTTTGGGATGATTTTCACAAAATTGAATTCCATCATAAAAAAAAAAAAAAATGATCGCGTGATTTACCAAAGCATCAATTGGATTCGCGATCAAAACCCAAAATGGAAAACAAGATTCTTAACAAGAATAAAAACAATGATAAAATGCAAGAAACTCTTGTATAGATAAGAGTAAAAATCAACTCTCATTCTAGCCCTAGAATTCACATCTCTATGTAATCAAACACGAGAATGTCATGGAGCATCACACGTAGCCTGCAAAAAGGCAACAATCTCGATAACCGTGAATGAGAAAATGATCTCTCAATGAGGTCGCTTCTACAACAAAATCAATGTGACGGTACATGCCCCATAGTCTTTATTACGGGTGTTTAGTATCTCACCAAGATTAGTCATAAGAGAAGGGGCATCATTAAAAGATCGATCGGCGGTTATCAATTGAATATCCACTCTATTCCAAAAAGTTCCGCATGCAAAAGTGTCATTGATTTTTGAAAGATTGATTTGTAATTTTACCCCTAGAAAAATGAAGTGACTTCTATTTTGAGAAATTTGTACACAAAATGATTTGCCCTTTAGGCCTAAAATGTGAGAATGAGAGAATTTGATAAAATAAAATAAAAAATGCAATTTCAATTTTCGTGCTCCAATATAAAATCACGACTTTAAAGTTTTTTTTTTAAATGATTTCGAGCCCATAACTAGAAATTTAAACAAAACCACGAGTTCAACGGGCCAAATCAAAGTGTTTAAAACTTGCCTTCAATGTTCACTTATCAAAAGTGACTGCCAATTTTTTTTTTTTCAATCATAAGCCTACATCACCGAGGGCATTCGATTGATTTCCGCAAATTTCAAGATGAAAATGCAATACAAAGTGGGCAAATAAAAAGGAAAATAATACTTACAATGGATGTCAACCTTTGTCTCTGCTTTCCTTTTTTTTTTTAATTACATAGATATGCACATGGAATGTGGTTCGATTTCTATTCTATATGGCTCAAAATGAAGCCATAGGATCACCGGACTGAACTAACAAGATCGTGGCTACGGGTCGGGTTACCCATGACTCTAGCTTCATCAAAGAACCCATGTCGCATGCTTGCTGACCGGGGTGGGTACCTTCGATGTGAAGAAAGAAATTTCGGGGTAGAGGTGGGCGACTTATACTACTCGATTGTAGTCGAGTGGTATCCACCTTAACACCATCCTAAGTGATATGCGGCCCTGTCTCGGCAAAGGGTTGTGTGTGCTATGGTGTAGTGCAATGTAGGAAATGCGAGTGCATGACAATTTATATGCAATCAGCACTTCATACATAAAAAATAAATTTAACACATTTAATGTTAGGGACGTACCTAGAATCTCGCTGCCAAACAAAAATATTTTTTTGAACAAGATTAATTTTGGCCTAAGTCCTCTAAGGTCTAAAACCAATTCCCCAAATGGAGTCGCCAAGCTGTCACGACCTACCCCTAGGAGGAGGGAATAGGTTTAGGGGGTATTGCCTAAACGACAAACCTAAGGCTCATGATTAGGCGCAGTTTCTCCCAAGCCCATACCCGTGTGACATTAGGATATTCTTAAAAATTTTGCACCAAAGGAATCGCCACTAACCTATTGGGGTCGGCTAGAAACCAAGTGAGGCGAAGGGAGCGTGCCTCACTTCCTACACAACCAGAGAATCCAGGATCGGGACTTGATTACACTAATAAATCAATTAGTACCATTTCGGTACCTAATCTTGTTCATTTTAAAATAAATGATTTTTGTTAGGCAGTCTTTATTGATTTTATACCTATCCACTAACATGTGAGATGATCATACGGCTATACAATCATTAAAATAACAAGTTAGCAACTAAGAAAAACGATTAAATAAATTGCATGAAAGAACAAAAATTCAACACCAAAGAAAAGATAAATACTAATCCTAACTAAATTAAAGAGAAGCCAAAATCAACATATCAATATTGTGCATTCAAAGGCCTTTGTTCCCAAGGACAATTGAAATCTTAAGGTAAAGCCCAAAAGGCTTAATTAAACTTAAACACAATTCTAGATTGAAAGGTTTCCTATTTTTATAAGAAAATTACTCTAAAGATTAATTTCCAACCTTTTTTAGAGATTTAATTTTTTATATATTTTTATATTCTTTTAAAAAAAAGAAAATTCGAATTTTCCACCAAAAAAAAGTGGATTTTTTTAATTTTTAAAATTTTTAAATATTTTTATTTTTATTTTTTTAAAAAAATGGTCGAATTTTTTTAATGTTTTCTGAGTTTTTGAATTTTCGGAAAGTTTTTTGAATTTTTATTATTTTTCGAAATTTTTGATTTTTTTTTTGAAAATTTTTGAATTCTTGAAATTTTTAATATACTTTTTATATTTAATATTATTATATTCGGATAAAGGGTTGATTGGGTAGATCCAATCCGGCCATTGACCCGACCTAAAACCAAATTAGCCCTTTTCGGTTTGAAAAAGAAAATAAGATTTTTAATTATTTTTTTTTAGTTTGTCTTAGTTTTTTTTTTTTTTTATGGGCTTCTCCTATGTTTTGTCTTTTCTCCGCACTATCCTCTTCATCCACGCCGCCTTCACCGAACGTCCGCTCTCCCCACATCTTTTTCCACCTTTCTATTTTTTTTTTTTTTTTTGTTTTTTCTTTCATTTTCTTTTCATTACTCTTTTTATTTCTTTTATTTCTTATTTTTCTTTTAAGCTTTTTTAGGTCATCTTCTTCCTTGGTCTTCTCCACCTTCGTTTGCTCCACGTACGCCCGAAGACTTCTCTTCCCAAAACACGGATTCATTGAGATTCAGCCAAACAACAACGCAGCCCGGAACAACCGATGACCCTTCCACCACCGAACTTCCGTCGGCCACTAGTTGGCCGGAGATCATCACCATCATCGGCCGAGCATGCCCTCCTCGGCCAAACACCAAACAAGCAACAACGACGATGGGAATGTAGCGAACGACCACATGACCGACGCCTAAGGTCACCTAACACCACCAGAATATCATAAAAGAGCGCGACACACCCGACAACTCGATTTCAAAGACAAAACGCGGAGACTGGATCTCATTGTGGCATTCTATCAAACAAAGTGGAGGGCACTCCGGGAATCACGCGCTTTCTAGCTCAACTAGGACCCGAACCCAAACCGAGACTCTCACCAACAAACAAAAAACATACAGTAACCAAAGAGGGAGTGAATAGGCCGGAGTTCATGCAAACTAGCCGAACGTAAACTCCAGCTTGGAATGCACGAACCGGGTGAAAACAGGCACAAGGAGGACATACCGGGTCCAATTTGAGGACGTTGGCCGAGGGGTCGTCCGGGCTCGCACGCAGCCGAAGCGACAACTCGAAGCTCCCTTGCTCTCCCTTAGTCGCTTCCTCGCGCGGACTTCTTTTCCTCCGGGGTTTATCTCTCGGTTCCTCTCAGTCCTCCTCGCCTCTTTGATTCCTCCAGCCTTCCAAAGAAGGGCGTCCGGAACTCGGATTTCGTGCACCGTCGAGCCTCTCTTGGCTCTTTTTACCCTCTCAAGTGCTTCTCTCGTTCCAACTCTCACTCGAGCACTTCTCTCGCTCAAGCTCTCCCCATTTTGTCCTCTCTCTACCAGCTTCTCCTTTTTTGTTTTTGTAGGTCGTCATCCCGCCGTGCCGCCTACCGGCCAAGCCGATCCCGACCCGCGCATCACGTTGGCCGCCTACTATCCCGATCCACCTACTCCTCCATCGCTACTTCCCCCTCTCGTTGCACCTCTGCGTTTTTCTTTTTCTTTGCGGTGTCCGGGGCGTAGAGACAGGGCTGGAGGGGGACGACTAGCCGTGGTGGGCCGGGCTAATGCGCTGCACAAGTAAGAAAGCGGCCGAGCCTAGGCCGAAGGGAAGAAGTGCCAGCCGCATCGTGCCTAACCCGATTCTAAGCATTTTTTTCTTTTTCTTTTTTTTTTTTTCCTTTTTTTTTTATTTTTTGCTGCACTTTTACTTCTTGTTGTTTTTTTATTTTTTTTTAGTGACTAATTTCTAATTTTGTACACGATTAAGTTCTAAATAAAATGGCGAAATTTAGGTGTCAATAGTAGCTAGTAGACAATGTTGTTGATCACATATGAACCCTAGTTTTTGTATTATTCTCTAAATCCTTAGGCTACGTTTGTCGACCGGATAAAAACCAGGATAGGATGTGTTTATCCAACCGTGTTTGGTAGCTGTCTAAGATAGGATAAGGTCGGATATAGACGGGATATAAACTGGATAAAAAAATCCAAGCGGGGAGGTGGGATAAGGTCGGATAGGATTTCTTTTATCCAAAACATAAAACCCTACGCTTTTTTTCTTTTTCCATTGTTCACCCACAAACGACTCTCTGCTTCCAAAGTATCACGTTGAAGCCTTCTCCTCAATGGCTCTCTCGATTCTCATCAAAATTTTAGGAAAGCCTTCTTCCTTCGCCAAGGTAAAACCCCCCGCCCGCCGGCGATCGCCTCACTGGTCACCCTCCCGATTGATTCCCCCAGCGCGATGTTTTCCCGCTTCGATGCGCCCCTGCCACCGAGGCCGCCGCTTGGCGCCCGACGTCCCTATTGCGCCACCGGGTTCGGGCGATTGGGCCCTTTTTGGCGCCTGGGGATGCGGGGGAAGTACGTGAATTCTTCTGTTGTTGTGTTTTTGACTCTTTTTTTTATGGGATTGGGAGTGTGGTGTCCGTTTTTTTGTTTTTTTGTTTTTTTTGTCTGCTTGCAATTAGGGGGGTGGGATTGATTGAGGCGAATGTGGCTAATTGCTTGGGAAAATTGAAGCTTTTCGGTTTTCGTTTGAACTCCGGAGGATGATTTTGGCTGGGTCTAGCGGTTTGATCGTTGCGGCTTCCACATTGATAGCTATAAAACATTTGGGCATTTGTTTCTTCCTAAAAGGCCATAGTCTCATGGTGAAGGGCCACCGTGATAGCCCCGTGCTGAAGAAGATTTTAAAGGGAAGCGCGCCGTTACTCGAAAGGAGGATGCTGGGAACTTGCAGTGACAGAAGCAGCTTTGGTAAGAAAGGTGCTAATGGAAGTGTTTCGCAGATTGACACTAAAACTGCTGCAAAATAATGAAATGAGTAGAAACACAACAGCACCATAAATGCTCATTACAGTCGCTCTATTTATTAAAGAAAACCATAGGAGTGTGCCTTATTTCGGTAAATACAGTGGTACTGTGTTGAGTAGATACTTGATACCCGATTTCCTTTCTAGTTACAATTAGGCAAAGGCTAGTTGCTGCTGCCTATCCAATGTGATGTTAGTTGATCTCTTGTAAACCGTTGGATCGGGACTGAAATTTCTTTTAAATATATGATCCATAAATTTTATCGTTTCTAAAAGTTTGCGCTGCTATTCATTGTTTCTTTTTAATGGTGTAACTTGACTGCTCTTCAATCATATCATCTTAATTGTTATAATTGACCATAAGACCACAACTGTCAATTTATCCTCCTTTTTTTCCACGATGGGTAATTCTTTGGATGTCGCCATTGCATTCACGCTCAATTTTACATTGGTCATTGGTTTTCTACACGATTGACAACCTCGTTGCCATAAACCAACTCTTGTCCCTCCCTCACATACTCGGTGTTGCGTATATAGTTATACATGAGTCTACCTTGTGAACCATTTAAGCCTGCTTCAACCTAGGTGCATGCTCGTGTCATTTTGCTTATAATGAGGACACGCGATCACATGGATGTCAAGTCGTCATCTGATAATGTCTGATAGGGCTGTGTTTCCTTTGATCTTGTTAGATGCTTCGTAGAGCAAATAAAAGATGTTCTGTTTTATGCCGGACCTTTTCCTCCAGTTCTTTGATGACTCGTGATCTTTAGTAAGATGATGCAATCTCATGCCATTCAAACGCGTGTGAGATGGCTCCGTAGGAGCTTTTATAACTCGTACTCGTAGTCTACTATTCTTTGACTAGTAACTACTTTGGAGGGGTATCCAAAAGATTATTTCAAAGGAAAGGAAAAAATTATTATGATGTGTAATCATGAAATCCGATGAGGATCTATTAATTTGAAAAAAAGATATATTGTTTTGGATGATTTTGTGAATATTAAACTGCAAATTTGTACTTGCCTAATGTTATTGTTTTTAAAATATCCAAACTTAAATCTGTAGTTTACCAAACGATAGATTGGATAAGATATGAGGATATCCGACTTTAAATCCGTAGTTCACCAAACAATTGATGGGATATGAAGAAATCCATGGATTTCTTATCCTATCATATCTAATCCTATCCCATTTAGAAATTCGGACGACCAAACGTTATCGCAGCCGTAATGTATAACTTAATGTTCTACACTTTTTATTTGTAGCTGCTTCAAGTCACTACATACTCGATTATCTTTTAGTTTTGGGTCCAGATAGATTAACAAAGAGTTAGATCTTATCCTTTTCCATAGGAAAAAGTTGAGTATTCGGCGATGATATTGAGTGCCGAAATACATACCGTAACCGCAACAGCAAGTGCACAAGAGAAGGAAGAACTTCTATCAAGAATTAATGCCACCTAAGGAAGAGATGACTGCACTCACCGAGAAATCAGCAAAGGAAAAGGTGCACTTTCCAATTCGATGCCATCTATTTCGACAAATTGTTTGAGTGAGAGTGAGGTTGAAATCCAAATATGCACAACAAAGGTCATGACCCAGAATACCGGCCGACTTCTCTCGAGATCTTGCTTAACCTGATCATCATGGCTTTCCTCACGATAAACGCTTCCACATTTGAGTCGTTTGGAGGACAAGAACAACCTTCTACAATCTACATGTTCGTGTACTTCAAGTAAGTTTATTATTAGTTTCTTTAGTCGTGATGGACTTGCCATTTGATTTCTTGATATGGTATATAGATATATCAATGGCATGTTGTTTGAATGATGATCATTTGAAATGTGAAGGTTGAGAGAAGTCGGGGCATGGAGTGTGAGGCTTTGAAAGAGAAACTCGTTGGCCTTATATGATCCGAAGGGAAGGGAAGTAAAATTCGTACAACATTAGAATCGATCGCATGGTTTTATATGAGATGGGCTTAAGGCCCGTCCGCCCAAATTGGGCCCAAAGGCCCGGCCCACGGGAATAGGGCCCGTGGATGGGGGAAGGTATAAAAGGGAGGAGAGAGAGAGAGAGATGACACCCCGTTGGAAATCATAATCAACGGACGCACATTCCTTCCCCCGCGCTTCTCTCAAAAACAAAAAAGAAGAAACAGTAAGCATAAGGCATCGTTCTTCTTCCCTTCACGGTGGCATTGGATCGAATGTAGGCGGTTCTCTTCCTCTATCGGCGTTGATGTTTAATCTGTGGCTAATAAGACGCTCAATCCGTGGTGTGCTTTACGATCTAAGTGATACGTGTTTTCCGGCCGTCTTCCGCATTGATTTAGGGGTTCGATTCGGTGTCGAATCCGCGAGGATCCATTATTCCCAACAATTGTATCAAAGCCCTAGTTCACGTTTCGACTTGTTTGACGATTTTTTATTGATTTTTCGCAAAAGTAATTCGGCCGTACGGATCGGGGGCGAGAAATCCCGACACCCGAGCGTTGTTCGGCCATTTTTCCGAGTTTTCGTCGTAAGTCGAAATCAAATTGTGATGGCATAGGAAGAAAGGCGACGGCCGAGACAAGTACGCGGCGACATCGAGCGCCGGCCGAAGACGCTCACCCACCCACACTCGCGGCCGAGAAGGTGCCGGCTATGGCGCGGGACGCGCGCTGAAGCGGCCCCAGATCTTCAAGCGCGTCACACGCGCGCCGTCGGCCCGAATCGGCGCGTGCACGCCGCCGGCGGGACCGAACACGCGCCGTCCGCGGGCCGACGCGTCTTGGCCGACTCACGCGATGACGTCATCGTGACATCATCCAACGGTCGGTAACCGCTTGGATGATGTCACCAATGACATCATCACCACAACGTTACGGGGCGGTCACGGCCGGCAACCCCGACCGCGATCCGACCCGGCCCGGGCCGCCGAGACCGCGGCACGTGCCGGATGACGTCTGCGTGACGTCATCCCGCACACGCGGACGGGGCATCGTCAAGTTCGCCCGAAGCCGGCCGCCCGGCCCGGCCGGTTTGACTGGTCCGACGGCTGTCCGGTCCGACCGATCCGGCGTCCGACGACCGATGACCGTTGACCGTGACCCGTTGACCGTTGACCGACAACCGTTGACCGAAGACCGTTAACCGTTGACTTTGACCGTTGACCATTAACCCGAAAAAAAAAAAAAGGATTTGTTTCTTTTTCAGTCATGCCTATGTGGGTTATAAGTAATCCATTTTTAATTCTGCATTTGTTGCATGAATTATGAAAATTATGTATTTTCCCTTTTGTACATTATGGATTATAAGTAATCCATTTTTAGTTCTCGCATTTGCTGGTGAACTATGATGCGTTATGCGGGATACCTCGCAATCCCGAGAACGGACGCAGGGAATTGCAAGACTTAAAAGGCCGATGATTAACCGATTATCGGTGGCATGACTATGGATTTAGTATCACATGTGGTCAGAGTCAATCGGATGATACAAGAAATCATCTCGAATTGTTATCTTATGCCGGATTTTGAGAAGGTGCCGGCTTTGATGAACACTCTTCCACCCGAGTGGCAAGCGGTGTTAGATCGGTGTGGGAGGTCAACGTGGTCTCGGATAATAGGAGGCTAGTGGAAGCTTTTGTAAGAGAGTACTATAGGATTGAGTTGGCCAAAACTTCAACCCTTAGATTGAGCGCCATGGCGTAGAGTAAATGCTTTTGTGGCGACATGAAAGCTCTCCAAAAGTTTTTCCATGGTTGGCAAATGTGCCTTCGGTTTTCTCGGATGTCTTGACCCGATAGATTAGAAGAGACATTCCCTATTTATTTCTTAGATTAGTTATGAGATGTTTTTTATGGATGAATATCTCTTTCTATGTTGATATTTTTCTTTGTATATATTGCTTAGTGTAATGTATAGTTGTATTAATCGAAAGCATTATTGTTTTTTAATTGTATGTCAATTATACGTTTGCTTTCGTTATTAAGGTTCGTGGGTAATTAGGCTGTGGGTAGTTTTAGAAGTTTTTGTAGCTTCATAGAATTGATTTTGCATATGACAATCATATTAATGATAGTTTTAAGTTAGGATTTTTGGAGGATGATTGGAAACGTAGTGACCTTTTGATTCCGAAGCCTTATTTGAAATTATTCATTAATATGATGGGTCTATGTAAAAAGGGATGCATAAATGATAGGCATTAATAATTCGTGCATATGTCGTGTGTTCGGATCAATGGCTTCAGCCACAAAGAGCATAGTTGCCGAGCTGAACAAAGGTGAAAAGCTCAATGGTGATAACTATGAAATTTGGCACATGAAAGTCCAATATGTGCTGGAAAAGCAAGAAGTACTAGAAGCTCTTGACCATATTATGGAAGATCTTGAGGATGCCGTGCGCCACCTTGAGCTAGTAGAGGACCGTCTAACGGCATTTGAGTCGAAAGTAGACATTTACAATGCTGGTTCTAGCTCAAAAAGGGCTTTGAGCTCTAAGCGCAAGCGTATTGATTCGTTCAATATGTGGGATTGCAAAGGATCAAGTCCTTGTTGCAAGAAATCAAAAGTTAACCAACACAAGAGAGGAAAACGTCCTCAAGTGAAAAAAATGTCAAGGGTGAGGTATTACAATTGTGACAAGAAGGGTCACTATACTCCTCAATCGTCATGAGCCAAAGAAAGTAAACATCCTTTGTACTTTTCAGAACTTTACTTTTATGTCGAAGTTCTCGTATTCTTGACGAGTCTAATCCTTTGTGGATCGTAGATTCAAGAGCGACGGACCATGTAGCGAAGGATAAAGGATCTTTAGGTGGAATTCGACGAATACCAACTTGGAACTAAGTGGATCTATGTGGGATATGACTCCGAGAGATGAAGTTAAAGGGATTGGCACCCAATTGAACATGCGTGGTGGACGCACCTTGTTCCTACATGATGTTCCATATGCTCCGATATTCGTCGAAATTTAAGTGTTTGTTTTAATGTTGGTTAAGCTTGGTTTTGGTGTGAACTTCCGTAATAGCGGTGTATATTTGTATTTGAATACAAACTACTATGGTTATGGTCACTTTCTGGATGGTTTTATTGTATTAAATGTTGACTGTGGTGATGTCAATATGTTGTTCCCTTGTTTCACGTCTTCTATTTCATATGATAATAATGTGAATGTGTGGCATGCTAGACTTGGTCACATTGGCTAATAGCGTATAAATAGACTAGCCAAAGAGGACTTGTCAAGTAATATTGAAAAAGTCGATTTGTCCATATGTAAGCATTACCTAGAAGGGAAAACGACAAGGAAACCATTTGGAAAAGGAAAAATAGCTGAATTTCCTCTGCATTTAATCCATTCTTAATGTCGTGGTCCAATGAATGTGAAAGGAAGGCATGGGGCTGTTTATTTCATCATTTTTATTGATGATTATACTCGATTTGGATATGTCTATTTGATTTCTCATAAATCTGAAGCATAAGTTGTTTCGGAAGGTTTATGAACTTGGTAGAAAATCAATTAGATAAGAAAATAAAGGTATTTGGATCCGATCGAGGTTGAGAATATTCATCTAATAAGTTCAGAAAATTATGTGATGAAAAAGGAATAGAAAGACAGTTGTCTATTCTATACATTTCTCAACAAAATAGTGTTACTGAAAGAAGAAACAGAACCCTACCGAAATGGTTAGGTCTATGATGGCATATGCTAACTTACCTATTACTTTTTGGAGTGATGCGTTGTTAACCGCCGCCATATACTTAACCATCAAGCTTTCCAAATCAGTTATTTCCACTCTATATGAGTTATGGACAAGTAGAAAACATGACTTAAGTTTTCTTAAGCCATGGGTTGTGTTGCCTATACTCATGAGTCCTCTCACAAGTTTGGGAAATTGGGTCCCGAAGGAAAGAAGAGTATTTTAATGAGATACTCCGAACACTCAAAATGGTATGTGTTCATAGGTGAGCAGGAAAGTGGGAGTATAACTAAATTTGAATCACGGGATGTCACATTCTTAGTGGATGAATTTCCTAAGAAGGGCAAAATAAGGAAGATTACTCCCTATTTGAGACCTTGGATCAAGATAATGATATTAGTGGAGTTCATCCAAGTGGGAGTAACATGAGAAGTGATGAATTTAATTCAACTCACTCTCAATTACAACCACAGATGAGATGACATCGTCATTATCTAATCCGAGTGGGAGCTTGATGGGAAATGATGTTCAAAGTGTACTATCTCCCATACGGTGAACAAGTCGCCACTTTTATAATTGCTCCACAAGATGAGGATGAGCCAAGAAATATTAATGAGGCTCTGAATTGCTCTAGTAAGGAAAAATGGATTTATGCAATGAAAGAGGAAATTGAGTCAATGAAATTAAACCAAGTTTGGAACTGGTTGATCTTCCAAAAGGACGCAGAGCTATTAGGAACAAGTTTCTCAAAATAAAGCGAAAGGTTGATAGCTCGATAGAAAGGCATAAGGCTCGTCGTGTGGCGGAATGGGTATAATCAACGGGAATGAATTGATTATGAAGATACATTATTCTGGCAATAATGGCTAGTATGGATCTTGAGTTACATCGATGGATGTAAAGACTGTTTTCCTCAATAGATAATTAGAGGAAGAAATTTATATGGAACAATTTGCTGGTTTCATAGTGAAAAGCCAAGAAGAAAAGGTATGTCGACTTTAAGATCGATATACGGCCTTAACGATCATCAAGACAAAGGTATATACATTTTCATAATGGCATAGTGGCATATGATTTTACAATGATTGACGAGGATCATTGTGTATATATCAATAGATCCAATGATCAATATGTGATCATATCATTATATGTTGATGATATACTAATTGCTGGAAACAATATGGAGTTTATTAATACTGTCAAGAGTTTGGTTGTCTTCCAACTTTGATATAAAAGATATGGGTGATGTTATATACATTCTTGGAGTTAAGATTTCAAGATTATAAACCCATAGATACTCCTATTGCAAAAGGTGAAGGATTAAGCCATAGACTGTGTCCAAGACTCCACAAGAGAATGAACAAATGAAACATGTTCCTTATGCTAGTGTTGTAGGAAGCTTTATGTACTTATGATGTGTACAAGACATGCCATAAGTTTTATAGTTGGAATGGTGTGAGTAGTTACAATCCAATCCAGGTCAAGCACATTGATAAGCCATTAAGAGAATACCGAGGTATCTAAAGGAGACCGCTGATTATACGCTGAGTTATTAGGGAGAAGGATCTTTGCGACTCTAAGGCTATTTTGATGCTGTTTGGGAGGAGATTTAAATGAAAGGAAATCTACCTTTGAATTTGTTTTCTTGCGAATAATGGCTCCATATGTTGGAGCAGTAAGAAACAAAAGTGTATAGCCTTCACGATAGAATTTGAGTTCGTGGCATTATCAACTTCAGCAATATAAGAAAGTGTTTGGTTTAAGAGATTTTTGATCATTTAGGTGTTATTGGAAGTGTCTGCAGATTATTGTTGGTTAACTGTGATAGCCAAGCAGCAAAGCGTACACCAAAGATCCAAGATATCATGGCAAGACCAAACATATAGATACCAAGTATAACTTTGTAAAAGATATGGTTGCACGAAAGGATGTGAACTTACAGTACATATCTACACATAGAATGGTAGCAGATCCTATGACAAAGCCAATACCTAGAGATGTGTTTTGTCATGTAAAATCTCTAGGATTGCGTAGAAATAAATGTCTTGGATTGTAATTTCCTTTGAGTTGTTCACAATTATGAACTAGTGTTGTTTCATTATTAATGCCTATGAATCTTTGTATGATCTTTATGCATCTTAATGCCTGCATTATTTTAAGTTGAGAAGTATGTCTGGACAGATATGAATTAGCCCACTCACACTAGTAATCGCCTCTCGTTTACCGTGTGATAAATAGAGATGAGACTGTTTTAAGCTTATTATCTAAGTGATAATCGAGAGCTCAAGCATAAAATACGTATGTCGCATTAACCGAGTGTTAAGATGAGGACATAATACTAAAGATGTCAAAAAGTAAAATAACCCACATATTTTACTTTATCTGTCTATGATACTCGATGTGAGTTCCCGATGAATTTTGTGATTGAGTAGATACATGAACTCAAGTTAGACATTATGTATGTCTCGAACTATCATCTGTACGGTATTGAAAATTGTAGACATACACTCCATGGGAAAGGAGTTAATACCGTAATATGTATTTCATAATACGTATGCATGAGACGACCAATAATAAGGTGGCAAAAAAAAAAAAAAAGTTTGATCTCAACTTATGACGTGTGAGACTCTTGAGAAAAAGAGTTCCTCAATTTTTAGTCCACTCGGGACTCTTACTTATTCTCAAGATTTCTATTTAGTGTTTGCTATCTTAGGGTGTTGCCAATGGTCATGAGATGATTCGATCTAATGGGGCATTTCTAGAAAAGCAAGCCGGACCCGGAAATTGAGTTTGAAGGAAAGAATAAGATCGGTTTTGGAGAATCACATTGTGGTTTTATATTCACTAGCTCGACCAATTATGACTGTCTTTGTGATAATTATAATTGTGAATACAATATATATCATGTTTAAAAGAGATCCAAGAGAGATATAAAATGTGATCGATCGATCTAGGTACTGCATACTAAATCTACTCGAGTGTGACGCCCATTATGAGCTGCTATATATTCCTACCGATGTATAGCAACGAGCTCTCAAAGTATGCTGGTGGCACTGGATTATTCACGGTATGAATGTTGAAGAGAGGTAAAGAGAATGCATTGGCCCCACCATGTGCGAGTGGGAGATGATGGTTTTATATGAGATGGGCTTAAGGCCCGTCCGCCCAAATTGGGCCCAAAGGCCCGGCCCACGGGAATAGGGCCCGTGGATGGGGGGAAGGTACAAAAGGGAGGAGAGAGAGAGATGACACTGCTGGAAATCATAATCAACGGACGAGACCTTTCCACGCGCTCTCTCAAAAACAAAAAGAAGAAACAGTAAGCATAAGGCATTGTTCTTCTTCCTTCAGGGCGTCATTGGATCGAATGCGGCCGTTTCTCTTTCCTCTATCTACGTTGGTGTTTAATCTCGGCTAACAAGGTACGGCCGAACTGCTTTACGATCGGTGATACGTGTTTTCCTGAGGCTTCTTCCGCATTGATTTAGGGGTTCGATTCGGTGTCGAATCCGCTTTTCGCATCCATTATTCCCAACAAGATCATAATGTAATACAGTAATAGTCCCTCCATTAGTATTTAAATTTATCAATGTAGCCTTTCGACTAGGTGTTCTGATTATGTATTTGTAAATACCTGTATATAATCTGAGATTGTCTTTGCACATTTCTTTTTTCGAATGTGTAAGTTTTTTTTTTTAAAAAAAAAATAACTATTTAAAGGTTATTGACGGAATGTCCTTTTAGCTAGTGTATTGTTTAAACGAAGTCAACTCCTTTTTCAGTTTAAGTAATTTGAAGCTATAATTCTAGAACCATGATGATGATGATAACGGCGACGACGATGAGTTTTACCAACAAAAAAAAAAAAAAACACTAATTGCATAGGTAAAATAAACGCTTTTAATCTATATAATAACGCAAAGTCCTTCACATCTACATACCCTTTACGCATTGAAATAGGTTATATATAAATTGATAATTTATATGGTCAACTTTTGGTTATACATGATCTAGGCCATTGAGCAAACTTCAGTTATGAGAATATATTGAGGGGTACTCACAAAGTAATCTTCATGATGTTTCGAAGGGAAAAGTATTTTAAAAAAAGTCCTAAATATATTACATTTGTACTAATTTAGTCTTAAACATTTCAATTGGACCACTTTAGTCTTAAAGCTTTTATATTTGTATCAATTCAATTCATCCGGCCAATTTTGGCTTTAGAAATTCTGACTTTGATACAAGCTATCCTACAATTCACAGCTAGCTAATATAGATATTTTTAAATAATTTGTTAATAATTTTTGAATTTTTTAACTATCTTTCCTTTTAATTTTTTTTTAATTTTCTTTTTCTTTTTCTTTGGACTGTGATTGGTAATGTAGCCATGGTCAACAATCCACCATAGGTGAGGATTGCAAGGGCTGGTGAGGGCCAACCCTTGCCCATGGCTTGCAAGGGCCACGATGGCCTCATTGGCCCTCGTTCGTGGCTATATCATCCACAGTCCAAAGAAAAAAGAAAAGGGAAACAAAGGGAAAAAAGGAAAAAAAAATTAAGTAAATACTAAATTGAAAATTATTTTAAAATGTCACATCAACATTGGCGTACATACCAC
Source organism: Eucalyptus lansdowneana (assembly GCA_017140395.1). Classification (NCBI taxonomy): domain Eukaryota; kingdom Viridiplantae; phylum Streptophyta; class Magnoliopsida; order Myrtales; family Myrtaceae; genus Eucalyptus; species Eucalyptus lansdowneana. The sequence continues at coordinate 62,379,233 of CM029490.1, read as the reverse complement.
ACACTTTGCAATGGCCTAATTTGGATAAGAGCCCTATGTCAATACACGGGACGAAGTGATTAAACGTGGGGCCTTAATCTTGGCGACGTCGGAGTAGTGGGTCCTCCACTAGCATCGTCCCAAGATTTACCACTTCAAGGATCAATTTGCAACAGACGCTCCCGGTATCAAAAAAAAACATTGGGCGTACATGTTAACAATTCCAGTCTAAATTGATTAATTGGTATTAATGTAAAAATGTTTATAATTAAATTGAAAGAATTGAAATGTTTATAACTGAATTTGTAATAGTGGTACAAGGTTTAAGACTTTTTTGATACTTTTCTCTTATTTCCTAAACACCTCACAATTATCTCGGTGTACTATATTAAGACCTAGAGAAATAGTAAGATCAACATCTACAATGAATTTCTGAATACCGAAAAAAATAGTGTACCACAAGAGTATATAATATATATAATATTGCACGAACTTTACGGCCAATAAATGTGTCGTATGTGTAAATATTTTCTGCCTCTATCATGATTACTGGAAAACCTAGCAAGAAAGTATCAATTCGCATATCCAGAAACACCATGAACAGGGAATCTTTCTTATCCTAAGCACCATAGAATGAATGATGAAAGCAGAAAATGCTAGCTACCTTTCAGTCCATCATTAAATTAAGACATCCAATTTGACAACATATCTTTATATATGGCATCAAGCACATCATGTGGAAGACATGCATCACACAATCCTAACAAAAAAACTTACATTAGTGTAATGAGATAGATTTGCAAACATTAGGGAGGCATAACTTTTATACGTATTCTATGGTATATGTATATATTGAAATTTATTTCTTTGGAGCTCTCATAAATTTGAAAGCTATGAGAAATTGTAAACTATCTTGTTTTTTATTTTTGTACCCATTTTTCTTTTCCTATCATGAATAAACATACATCAATATCTTGATTCCTAAATCGAAGGAACCTATTAGTGTCATGAGTCTTAGTATGTCCTAATTGTTGTCGATCATGAAGTTGATAACCGTGTTGTCAGCAACTTACCTTAATGAAATGGCGAGTCAATTACTACCAACAACCGATCGACTAGTCTCCATTTTCGTAAATGATCGGGCAGTCAAAATCCTAAACCCCTTTCATTCCATGGCTGAGATTCTGCATTGGACCGTTCGCAAGATTTAGGTGTGCTGGACCACAGAATTCAACCCAAAAGGGATAGATCAATTGATGCTTGATTAAATGGGTCTTTTTGTACGGCCGATTTGAGGAAGGCCTTTAATGGCCCAGCCCATTTAATTACATGCTTCCCCTTGACAAATGCAAAATATGTCATGCCAAAATCTCATCAATTATATATGATTCACATCAAAATTTTCAAAATAAAATCCCTCTTGATACAAATAAAACTCCGAGAAACTACAGCTTTCGACAAAGGGCATTCCTCACCAATTCTAGCTCCCAGTTGCACTATTTTTTTATAATATATCGAAACCGATAGAGACTATTACTTTAAGATTGTAAGAGAAATTGAATGCCACCAAGAACTTGGACTAGATATATATACATCATAATCAAATGTATTGTTGTTTGAGACATCCATGAGGATCCATTTTCAATTTATTATCTTCATTCATAACATCCTTATTTGAACTCTTGCATAATAGGGACACACTTTGCCTATTTGTATGGTTGAATCTTTGATAGATGGATCAATAATTTATATCCCTCGTACGGACAGTGCCTTTTGCCTATATTTTAGCTTCCCAGCATCATTATTAATTGTTATCTGGATAACTCTGATCACCTTTTGCTTTCTTGTTCTAAAGAAACAAGCAAGTGCAATGTACTTTGCTACCGCCATTGGTATCATGGAATTATTGAATTTAGGTACAGCATGTGGGTTCCCCCATGTTAGTTTTTTTCTCATTTGAGGTTGGCCACCCGTACGGGTTTGAGCGGCAAATAATTTAACATAGTACTAGTTGAGCTAGTTGCACGGGGTCAGCCGGTAGGAGACTGAAAGTTGCGTTCGGCGGATTAGATTATAAAACCCGCCATGGACAAAAAGCTCAGCAAAAACGAGGGCATGGTCTAGGGCTTAGGGTCGGATTAGGTAACCCCGCAACAAGCCTGAGATGCTGCGCAAGCCGAGGAGAATCATTCTCTGTGAACTAGCGGTCGATTACAAACGGCTTTACGTGGGACTGGTAGGAGTCAACAACCCACAGAGAGAAGAAGATATGCAATGAATCGGCACAAGAGACAAAAAATTTGACATTTGCGTCGGCACGTATGCGAGAAAAAGGAGGTTTATTATTGGCACCGGTGTGATCGCAGGTTTGACTATAATTCAGGAAATCGTAATCTTATGAAGTGACCATCTGTTGTTGAATATTAACAATTTGATTTGATGAGATGATTTATGTGGGGGTTAAGACCTTCTCTGTATCCCCTGAAGCATCAATTAACAAAATGATTCGAGAAAAAAATTTACAAAAATTAGACCTGATCACGGGGATGTATGTGGTTTGAAGCCATGCTGCCGGTTCAACGAGGAGAGATCGAAGGGATGATTCCACTATAATCGGCAAAACAGAGATACAATCAACTGAAGCGCTTGTGAATAAGCGTTCCCCAATCCTAAATAACAGCCATACCCATAAGAATCAGTCATAAGAGAGGAGTTTTCTCATGATGTCCACTTTCATGAATGACGGCTCAACCCTTTAGGGTTTTTGCAAATTCTATATAAAATAGAATTGTTGAATTAGGACAGCGTCGAAGGACCGGGTACCCTCTTGGCGTCCTGCTTCATCTAGGAGCCAGGCAAGCTGTTTCCTCGCGCCTCTCTTCCACCATTGTCTGCATGCCGCTGCTAACATTTCGATTGTCCCGATGATCACAAACTTGCGCTACTCTGAATTCAACGGCAAACCCTTCGAGCCATAATCAACAAATTCTCACCTAAGAGGAAGACTATTAGGAATGACAGTTTTTGACACAGTACAATTACGTGACTCGAATGTGATAATAAATTGGTGGGTTTGGGTATTTGGGTCAATTTCGTGTCAATCCGTGAGGCGTGATAAGTAATCGTGTCATGTTTGTGTCAACCCAACACGAAGAAATTGATCAGCATAAGCCATTTAACAACGGTTATTGTGGATATGACTTGTACGGGACCAGTTTAGATACAATTAGTTATAAGATTATTTCTCCGTATTTATTCACTATTAAGATCTTAAAGTGATGATATTTCATTGATTACCAACAAGTAATTGCAATTTGTTCATGTGTTTTATGAAAACTTTAGCATATTTTATATCGAGGTTTTTGTCCCGAGTTGATTTAATGTTATGCGGATCATCTAGTGGGTTGACTCTCCGACCTGCTTTTCAGCAAATTATACAAATCTTGTTGTGTCAACCTTTTTTAATTTTCGATTCATATTCATGTGATGTAGGTTGACAGAATTATTTGATCGTGTCATGAGCGAATCAGTTAGTTTTGTAGTACATATCTCTATGTCAATTGACATAAGACATGCAAACATGAATCGCCACCCTTAATTTTTTACCTCATTGATCGCCGTCTCCCAAGCCCTCTAGGCTCTTCAGCCATTGCAAAAATTAACCAAGTCTGATAGGTAGGGCATGTGTTCGAAGATACCCAAGGTTTTCTTCCAATAGCAAAGTTCATGGTTTTAAGGCCTACTGGAAATACAAAACTAATTGTGAAGAGAGTAAAAAATTAATATATACTCTATACCATTTTGAAAAAGAAAAGCCACAGCCAGCAAAAGTCTGCCCTAAGAGTGACTGACACATTCAAATAAAGTTAAATGCTTTGCTTAATATATTCTCAAGTGGCCTTTATATATGTGTAGGCCGTCATTAAGGTTATAATAAGAATAGCAAGCTGTGAAGAAAGTGTGGTCGGATAGAAAAGTCCAAAGTCTAACCCCGCAACTACTCCTTTGCCAGCACCCACAAATTAAATGGAAATCAATACAAGAGAAATATTAAATGATTCAGGTTGATCAAAGACAGATTTGGGTCATTAAGAAATCGATCAATTTGGCACCGATAGCGATGGGTTTCGGGAGAATCATTCCCTCTTCGTACGTCAGACACCTCAACCTCGGAGTTCTGGATTTGATAGGATGATTCCAAACATAAAAACTTAGGTCGTTTCTCATTTATATTATAGTATTTATGCTTGTGGGGGCCAGGAGAGACTTCTGAGAGATGCAATGAACCCGGGGGTGAAGCTGTTAAATCGAACTCCATGATCGGGGAACAAGCATTTTGCTCGGCGATTATACCAGGTTAATCTAATCACGAATCTTTATTTTATTTATTTTTTACAGTAAAACAATTTGTTGCACGTTCTAAAACAGCAGTGAAAATGGATGCATGCATGAGGACGATTACTCTGTTGATGGGGTCCTGGTTGTAGGCAGTTCTAAAGTAACCATCGACGTCTTCAAGACTTGAAAGTAACGCTCTCTGTTTGTGGGGACATGTTACAAACGAGTACCTGAAGAAATGCCACTTATCAGTCCTCAATTTTGGGAGAAAATTGTCAAAAAAATATTAAAATTTTCTATTATAACAATTTAGGCCTTAACTTTTTTGACAATTTGCCAATATAATCCTTAGTTAGCAGACTATATTTTAAGACTAAATCAATAAAATTGAAAATTTTTAAGATTTTTGGATCATTATCATTATTTTGTGTGCTTGTTGCTTGGACATTTTTAACATCAATCTACATATACAAGGTGTTAAGCGAGATTAAGTGAGTTTTTTGTTACAGAATAATTCATACTCCCTACTAACAAAATGGCCGAGATCCTACTTCAAGGTGGTGTTGTGGGAACAATACCCCTAAGCGCGAGGATTTTATAGTTTGGGCCCATGTTTACAATGGTAGTTTGGGCATGGACCCATAAATAGTTATTGGGTTTATATGATATTTTTCTCTTATAATTGATGGATGTAATAGAGAAGTGGGCGTATTAATTATAGTAAAATTCCCTGTTTGGATGAGCCCTACTTTGCGGATCAATCGAGATAGAATCTTGTGTTTTGATTTCTTTTTTCTCACTTTTGCTCTCTCTATTTCCTTGTGATAGTGCGATGAATTCTAACAAGTTTAAGTATGTTAATGTTACAAATGGATTAATCTATTTATACAGAAAAAATAAACGCGTCGTTCCGATTTCACCCTTGTAACCCAATTATACATGATAGTCTTAGACAAGTTGAATTAAATAGGCCAACATATTATATATATCAATGTGATATGAAGAACATTTTTCTATAATAAGATTAAATTGTGAATATATAAAAAGTGTCATGTCCCATTTAATAAAAGTATCATGTCCCATTTAATAAAAAGTATCATGTCACAGGTTTCAAGAGACAAGACACAATTAATAAAGTTGTCGTGTTGAGTTTAGACACGAATTCCATAACATTAAGGGAAAATTTCAAATAAAGGTTTAAAATTGCATCATTTTTTTCAAATAAGGGCCCAAAATGGAGATTGTTTCAAATAAGGATCTTGTGTCCTTATTTTTTCACATAAGTCTAAAATTTATATATCAATTTCAAAGAATGGCCCAAACTCACCAAATGTAAATGGCAATTTTTGTCTCTTTTTCTTTTAATTTTTTTTTTAAATTATTTTTTTCTTTTAAAAAATGAAAAACTAAAAACTAAAAAGAAAAGGGGGAAAAAAACATAGGCGGGAGGCTCCCTTCTACCTATGGCTGTTGCCCCATCATCAATGGGGTGGCGGTGATGGGCCCGGCAAGGTCGCGGTGCACGGGGAGGCCGACGGCCTCGGCCAACTAAGGCGGGGCTTACGGAAAGAGGGCTCACAGACTAGTGAGGTGAGGTGGCCCTTGCCTAGACGAGTGAGGGCAGCCCTTGGTAGTGTCGAGCAAGGCGTCCTTCCTAAGTTGGGCGAGGGGGTGCCCCGGCGAGGTCGGACGGGGACGCCCTTGCTCGATGTTGGCGAGGGCTGCCCTCATCCGACCCAAGCGAGGAGTGACCTGCGGTCATCAACAACCATGTCACGGGAAGGGAAGAAGAAAAAAAAAGAAAAGAAAAAATCAAAAAGAAAAAAAGTATAAAAAATCAAAAAAATTTACAAATATTGTGACAATTTTTTGACCAAAGGTACCCCTTCTCCAATGGCGAGGAAAAGTCATCGCCAGCTAAAGGCCCTTGTTGTGACAATTAAGCCACTCCATGTCCTTATTTGAAATAGTTTGATCACTTCAAACCCTTATTTGAAATAATATATACTTTAAGCTCTTATTTGGAGAAAACTATGGCACTTTAGGCCCTTTTTTGAAAATTTTCCCAACATTAATTATGATGCGAAAACACAAATTCCAACCCTAATTATGATGAGATTTTTAAATAGCTTTTTATCCTTGCATTTGCCTATAACAATTGACAAGCGAAGTGACATGAAAGAGTTTACCTATGAACTTCAAAAAAATTGTCCAAAAAATTCTTAATATATTACACTTTTGTCAATTCAATTCGAAATTTTCCAATTTTGCTAATTGAGTTATAAACATTTTTACTTTTGCTAGTTGAGTTCATTGGATTAATTTTGATTGGAATTCACCGTTAACATGGGCTGACTGGTCATTCTATGTGCTGGCACAATCGGTACTAACATGAATAATTTTTAATAGAAATTTTAATATCTTTTCATTTTTTTCCTTCTTAACTTTTTATTTTTTCTTTACTAGTGTTTGATGAAGAAAAAATAAAAAATGAATATAAAAATGTGAAAAATATTCAAAATACTATTAAAATTATTCACATAGATGAGTGGCGTTTACATTAGTGAATTCTAGCCAAAATTGACCCAATTGATTCAATTAGTAAAGGTGAAAAAATTATAACTCAACTATCAAAATCGAAATATTTAAAAGAATTAGTAAAAGCACAATATGTTTATAATTTTTTGGATAATTTCTATTGACTTTTTTTTGTTCGAATTCCCTATGAACTTCATTCATTATACTAATACGATAATTCTCTTGATGTCCATGCAAACACAAATAAATATTAATTCCTTGCATTTTTCCAATCAAATCCTTTTGTTTAATTGGTCATTACACATTAGGAGGTCAGCTGTATGTAATTCTATGTCTAAAGTGAGCACCCAAAAGAACCTAACACCCATCACCATCAGCCCCAGCTCTCTCTCTCTCTCTCTCTCTCTTCCCCCGACTGCGAGTCACTCTCGTCGCCCGTCGGCGTTGAACAGTTCTCTCCAGTGACGCTTCCAACAGGTTACATCCGCCAACAGCAGCGGTTTCTTTCTCCTCTTCGTTGACGCAGGCGCCATCCTGCAGCAGCAGATGGTGGAGGAGGTCGAGTCTAGATCCGCGCCAAGCTAAGCATCCTGGGTTTGGTCAGTGCCTCGGACAACTTACGGTCTTGCAGAGAAAGAGAGTGGGAAGGGGTGTTGAAGGCCCTCGGCGGAGGAATGGCGGCCGCAATTGAGCTGTGGCGGTTCTGGAATCGGAGAGAGAGAGAGAGACAGGTCTTGTTGGGGTTTCGATATATTCGTGTGGAAACAATTTCCTGTACATGTTATATTCACTTAAAACCACTAATCCCATAACAGAGATCAGGCAGATTCCTCTAACTTTATGTCTAGATAATAAACAAAATGGCGACTTCAACAATTTCTTTGTCCCATACACCTTTTAAATTCCAGAAATTTGTCACTTCAATAGTCTTCGATCAGGATAACATAGCTCTATGTGATAATATTTGTAAATGCTTGCATGTCCATTTCTAGTCAAACTAGAATCTCTCTTGCTAAGAATCTCTCTTGATTTCCCCCTCAATATAAATACAAATTTCTAAGGCATAATGTAAAGCTACTTTTGAACGATTAATATGTTTATTAGTCCTAGCAAAAATCAACCAAAAATAGTTTACACTAATAAATCAACCAACTTTTAAGCCAATAATCATATGTATAAACACACACATACACATTGGTGAATATTTTCCATTAACACCTCCAAGAGTTAGAAAGTATACAGCATACTGTAAATTTGACGTAAGCAAATGTTTGATAGATCAACTATGGTAGAAATCTTTCATCCTTATTTGAGAAAAAGTAAATCTTTTACATGCATAATCATTCTGTTTTTCGTAATTCACCGAAATTTATTGAAATGATCTTCAATGCATGAAATCAATGTTGGATCCAACATTCATGGTTTTTTTAAACAAGCCCGTGCTTGCACAAGTCATAATACTATTCAACCAAAGATAATCAGCATATCACTTTCAACCAAAATACTAGCATCCAATCTTCATTTTGTTGATTAAAGCTTAGTTTTATTTCACAGAAAATGAATTTGCTGGAAATTTGTTCAAATGAACTTATTTCCGAAGGACAACCATTTTCATGTTTCAATATTTGACTATATTTACAAATATTATGGAGACCATTGTCTAATATTTGTTATCAAACACATTTTTGAGAAAAAGTCTCAAATACATCCAGGTCCATGTTCTGGCATCACGAAATTAGCTGCAGGTCCTCAGTGTGGCCATTGGGGTTTAGGCTTAGGCACTAGGGACCTGGAGCACAAGCATTGGGGCTTTGGGGTCAGGATATAGAGAACACAAGAGCCCAAATCTAGGGCCCAATGTGACGAAGACCTAAGCACAGGTGTTGGGGTTCAATCCTAACCTGAGGGCTTGGGTGTTGGGGACTCAAGCTTAACCTCAAGGGTCTTGGGTGTGAAGCCAGGTAGTTGGTCTCAAACTCAAGTTTCACAGGTATGGGTACCGAAGACTCATGCATGGCCACTGGAGAGCTCGAACATGAGCACTGGTGTCCGGCCCAGGTTGCTTGAGACTCAAATGAGGGATTAATCGAGTCTTAGGCCCAACCTCAAGAGATCGGGGCCCAAGCACTGAGACAATGATTTTTGCTTTTCGAAGAGAAATTCATTTTCCTTTAACCGAAAATAATTATTTTCATTGACTCATAAACAATTCAAATGCTGGGATTTGATTTCAGCCCTTGAATTTTCCGCAAAAAAATATCGACTTTAGGCTTTCCGCCATATTATGATCTCTTAATTGACTGGATAATCATCAGCTTTTCCATGTGGAAACATTCAGGAGCATTCAATGAACCATCTCAATCTTTTACCCTAACCCGTCTCCCAATGTCCGAAAGACATCGTTATCTTCAGCATCATTGCAAAAAACAAAAGGCCGGTATAACAGGTTCCCATTCCCAGCCAGGCTCAGCCAACCAATTAGTGCGGGACAAGATAGGCCAAAACAAAGTTGAGCTTGGAATGACCGATGGAAATAGTTTTCTCCCCAATCAATTCCAATCATTTTTGGCGATGCGGGCATCTTGATAATTACTGTGAAACCTCCTTAACTTTCAATATTAATAAGACCAGAATAGTTGGAGGATCGACTATGTATTATAAGTTAATGGAATTCGATGCATGCAAGGTTCCATGCATCTGCGCACACTTTCCAGTTGTAATGTAACTTCCTCACGCGTTAAGTCATCTGAAAATGACTTGTTTGTTATAATATTGGCCCTACGCCATTTTCATAGTCGAGACTATGGTAGATTAAGAAGGGTAAAATGCGCAAGCGAAAGCCCGTACTCAGTCGCCTCGCACCTTGTCAAGGGAGTCGAGAAGGAAGAACGAAGAAATCTGCATGGCCCACCACTTGCTCTCTTCTCTGGTTATAGACGCTCTCTTCTCTGGTTATAGACGCTCTCTTCTCGGGTTATAGGGGTTCCTCTTTAGACTTCGAGGCTTGAATTTCCTTTTCGGACATAATTCTTCCAAGGTAATTGCCAATTGGTTCCGTTTCGGTTGTATTGTTGTTGAGCTATCATGAACTGTCGTAGATTCATGTATATTTTCTTTCCAAATCAAGAACGACTTCCAAAATCAAGGGCTTTATTATGTCGATCGAGGGCCTTGGACGTTCAGGAACCACGTACGGTCGTTCTTGCGACCATGACGTTCGACGACAAAGGAGTCTCGTAAGAACAAAAAGGCTGAAGCTCGGAGGGAAGTAGCGTATTAGCCGAGAAAAAGGCAAGAGTCGTATACTGAAGAGGCCAGTGCAGATCATGTTTTAAGCGTAGATCATGGATAAGTTTTGGTTTCGCATCAAGGAAAAACAACACCCTCTTTGTTAGGTTGGCCATTTATACGTAGGGACTACGAAAGTCGTGATGCATTTCTTCCTCATTGTATGGCTCCAAGAGCTTACATGATTGATTAGGAACCGAGCCCGGGAAACTCCCCACTCATGTTGACACGAGAAATCTTTTCACCACTCCAATCCCAACCGAACAGTCGAGAGACTTAGACGTCAAGGAAACAAAAATGGGAGGAGAGATTGGTGGTGGGGGATGCTTTCGAAGCTTCCCGAAACGGGCAAGACCATGACGACGCCCGATCGAAAGGGGCCCGCAAAGCCCCCAGATCAGCATCGACATTTAATGAGAGAGCAATCAATGGTGATATCGACGATTGGCCCATTGCCTCTCTCTCTCTTCTCCTGCCCTGTGATGTGTGGTGTGGGGCGTTTCGATGTGTATATATACGTTAGGGTTGAGTGAACCGAGACACCAACATAAAAAATCATGGAGGATTGTATCCGTCGAAGACGACTGGCGCCGACAATGGCCAGTCCAGTGTTAGTTTCTTGTAATAAGACCTAGTCACTAGACGTTTCACTCTTGCCTTCCCGTTCATCCCCCCTTTCCTCTGTTCCCATCCCCGCCGGGCTGTCCCTTTCTGGCCCTCCCTCATTTCTCTCTCCTTTTTTAAATTTTTCCACAATTTCCCCCTTTCATAAAGATGACATTTATCACACAACCGGATGAAATAAAGATTATGATGCAGCCGTATTTCATCTACGATCATCTTCCTTCCATTAATTTGTACATTCCTTTAGCTAAAATTTGAATTTATTATAATCATCAAAGTTTCCATTGGTCCGACCCTGATTCGAACCGGGTCACATCCCTTTTCTGGAGAAAAAAAAAAATTAAAAAGCAGACAGAATTCTCTCTTCTTATCATATTATTCTCTCCTGCTAGGCTGTGTGCGTTTATATATAAAACTCTCTTCAAGAACTTTTCAATCTCCTTTATTGACTGACCACACGCACACCCTCTCTCCTCCCTCTTTCTGGTAGAGTTTCCAGAGGATCTTGAGGGGAGGCTTCGATGTGAACGCAGCAACGGTTGGACCATGCGTAACATGATGATCTTATATCAAGGAGGAGAGATCTACAACCAGTGATGATCGAGTGATTATCGACAGTTGCTTCATATCCCATCACCAGAGGTTATAGATAGCTTCATGCAGCGGGGCACACGTTAATGAGGTCGATGATGATCATCCTGGCCTTGTTCACTCTTCTGCTGCTGGTGCTTCCGCTGGTGTTGCCACCATGCCCCCACCGCCGCTGATGCTCCTCTTCGTGCCAGTCCTGATCATGTCCCTCCTCATTATGCTCGCTTCTCACCAGCCCAAGATCTGAACGTTCCGTTGGCAACAGCTTGAGCTTGAGACGATGACGATGACGACCCGGCAGCGATCAAGTTTTGGTGTGAGGTTTGTTTAATTAGATGGTGAAATTTTGGTATGGTAAGATCGTACTGTACATGCATGTCGGTATGTAGTAATCCAGTCATGACAGAGACAAAATATTCTAGAATTATCAATTTGTTTAGGCTTTTCCTTTCAATATCTTTCCTGTTTGAGTGCTGGGGTATTGAAAGATCTGAAGATACATGCATTTTTTAGTTTCAAGATGTTCAAGTATTTGAATCTTTTATTGAAAAATGTTCATCAGATATATGCATCGAGCTGAAAGTTCCCTTTCTTACTTGGAAAAACTAACAGTTTTTGCGAAAATTACAAGGGGCTTCTTTTAAGGGTTTTGTTTTGCTGATAGTGGGAAATCATTCTGCGAGGAAATTTAGGGTCTACGATGGATCGATGCATTCTAGGATCTTCTTTCTTTGCTTTTCATCGAGAGCATATATGAGCTTTTCTTTCTTCCACTCCTACATCAAAAAAGAGGCGAAAAAACTTTACAAAAAATAAAAAAGAGACACGAAAAAAAAAAAAAATCGAGTTCCTCCACTTTCACGCCAAGAATGAGCACTGGCGTGCCTTGGAGCAACAATATCTGAGAACACATCAATTGGCAAACATGGATCAAGATTACAGAAAAATAAAATCAGAAAGGGAAAAATGAACAAACTAATAAAGACCCATGGGAAAGGAACAAATCGATTAGTACAAGGTCATTGGTCGAAGAAGAAGAATCGATCAGAAGAAGACGGAGCGCACGAGGTCGGACCCAGCAAGTGGGGGTTGGTTTTCCGCCTCTTAAAAACTTTCTTTTGCCATTTTGGCATAATATCAACGAACAGTAGAAGAAAATCTGACAGGTGGACAAGTGGTGGCATGCCTTGAATTTGAAGAATCGGTATAGCTATGGGCGACAGATTCATCTGTATACTTTGCTCAAAGTCATAGGTATCGGTGGACTAAGCAACGCCATTGTTCTTGCTTCGTTTTGGCGGTTTCCAGGTCAAAAAAAAAAGACATAATGATGTAAAAAGAAGCTTCATGTTTCGTACGTACCCTTACTTTCATAGCTGTAGAAAGTAGACCTCTCAGCGCTAGATAATCTTTCGTTGACGGGCTTTAATCTACTACTCAGCAGAAAAACCTAATCGAGGCGTTCTCATGTTTTTCCCGTATCGGGTCTTCTCTCTTTGGCACCGTTTATGTCCCCTTAATTCATGTTTATTCAAGAGAAGAAAGGGTACCCTTGATTTATGGTGCTTGGTCTTCATTTTGCAGCATAGTTTATATAAACGTTGGCATGAATTGCTTGGTGGATTCCAGTGTGTATGTGGATTGTGGGGGAAGGATGGGCCTCTATGTGGGTTTTAATTTTGACATTATTCATAACGGTGGTTGAAGCTTTCCCCTACGTACGATTAAAGGATTTCTATAGCACCCATTTTCTTGCTGGTTTTGCATTTTCCCTAGAAGGTTAGGTTATTAATTGCCTGGCATATGACATTGTTTTTATTTATAGTCATTCGAGGCTAGGCTTGAAGCACAAATAATATAGAGTTTGGCGAGCCATATGCATCAGAAACAATGAAACATAAGCATTGCAATGTATCTGGAGTAGATCAGTACACTGAAACTAACATTTAAGCTTTATGTTTTATTATATAAGCGGGGGTTGATAGGTACCGCTGATCCTTTTTGGACCTAGCTATGAAGTATTATACTAAAGAAAAATGAGGAAGTATGGGGTCCATCGCTAGAAGAGGGTTGGAAACGTATGCAATAAAGGATACACGGAGATGGTACCTCCCCAATATGGCCCCCATGGATCTGCAACTCGAATTTCTTTGTCAAGTATAGATGATTCGGCCTTTAAACGATTAAGGGTTTGCTTGGTAAAGTAACATAGTTTCAATGTACTTTTTGCTTGGTAGTTGGTAGGAAATATATGATTTGGTTCAATGCTGAGAAGGTGGATTTTCCATTGACTTTCGGATTACTCGTATCTCGCTATTCATTTTTGGCACCCATTTCAGTGATTTGTCTACTTTTCGTTGGCTAGCTCGGTAAGTTGAAGACTAGAGGTTCGAGGGAATGATTGATGGTGCTAGGAAGTTTCTTAAACCTGAACAGTAAAGCTTCGTCTATGGGTGAGCACTTGAGTTGTTTCCCAGTTAAAAGTTGAATCAAGAGAAGAATCTTCATTAGCTTCGCCATTTCGCGTTATGGGTAATGACAGGAATTATCTTTGTACTTCATACATGTGTGTGAGATTTAGCAAAATCACGCATCTATACGGCATGTTATACGCCCCTCCTTTTTGAGACATATTGCGCCAACTCCATGTGCTCGAATGAATCTATAATTCGATCCAAAGTAATATAAGGAAAGCCAGTCTCTCCGTTGTGATTTGTTTTGTAATTGGTATGCAATTTTTTCTATCTGGTTGGACCTATCAAGTGAATTCCACTTTGTGTAACAACTCCTTTAGGATTTCAATCAGTCGCTTCCCCAATTTTTCTGTAATTTTCTTTGGAGTTTGGATCAACATTTATCTCTTTTAATTAGTAATATCCTATCATATATTATCTTACAGAGAAGGCATTAGAGGAGCTTGGGCCTTTTTTGTTTTTAGAATTACTTCATAATAAAGAAAAATGCTAACTATTTTTAGAAAAATATTTTTCACTTTTTCATATTAGAGACTTTATTTTCCTAACTTTAAACATGCATATTTCTTTGACCATAAATATCTTTCCATTGACCGATTATTTTCAGTAAATCAGATAAGTGAGAGTCTTGAAAACTAATGAGTAGAAAAAAATTCTTTCACTCAAACTAAAACACCTAAACATTGATCACAAAGTTGTTAGAAGACATTGATTTTTATTTAAAAAAAAGATAACAACCAAGAACAAAATGAAAAGGAAAATGCTATTAATTTGAATATTAATTTGTCGAAAACTTAAGATTTGAAAAAAAAAAAAGATTGATTATATCACTTAAAAATTAGTCAACGATGAAAATTTTCATTATCGATAATGATTTATGATTAATTATTTTTTGGATAATGAAATTATTTATTTATTCATTCATTTTTATAAGCAATACAAACAAATCAATTTTCAAAAAATATTTTCTAGATCTTAAATTTTTTGTGAAACAAACACACCCTAAACTCCATTAACAATTAGAATATTAATCAACAAGTGTAACTACATAGAATAAGTTCTCTTTATCATTTACATTTAAGTTACTTGGGATTAGCAAATCGGGGAAATATGTCAAAAGGGGGGAAAATTGTTCAAAAAATCTTGAACATGTTGCAATTTTACCAATTCAGCTTGAATTTTTTTTTTTAACTAATTGAATCATAAACCTTTTCAAAGTTTTGCAAATTAAATCTATTTGGGTAATTTTGGCTTTTTTCCGAAATAGCGGACATGACAATTCAATCGGCTCTTTGACATGGGCAAATTTTAATGACCTTTTCAATTTTTTCATTTTCATTTCCTTTTCTTTTCTTTTTCTGTTTTTGTTTCTTTTTCTTTTTCTTTTTTCTTTTTTTTTTTTTCTTTTCCTTTTTTGGTTCAAAGGGCTGACGGGGCTAGCAACCTTCACTGGCCACTTGTCGAGTCGGCGACCCCGCCGGCCTAGGTGAGGCCACAAAGCCCTCATTGCAGCCAATGAGCGCTTATGAGCCCTTGCCAAATGTCTGAAGACAAGTGTATGGCGATCCTTGCTTAGGCCCTTGTCGGCCATAGCGAAGGCATGCTAAGGTGTGGGGGCTCCCACCCAAGGGTCAATGGGGGTTGCTAACCCTCGGTCAATGGTCTGCAAAGGTCACCAACCCTCAGCCAGTGGTAGGGCCCTTTGAACCAAAAGAAACAAACGAAAAGAAAGAAAGAAAAAAGTATTAGAAAATTCAAAAAAATTAAAAATTGTTCGATGAATGCTGGCCATGCTGCTTAGAAGCCATATTTATGTCAATGATTTTTTTATTCAAATTAGCCAGATAGACTTAATTGGTAAATCCGGCTAGTAAATACTCAAAAATATTACTAGAAAAAGACAAACTTTCTATATATGCATTGTCAAAAAAATGATTATTATCAGCTATAGCAAAGAAAGGGTGGCCCGGTTCTCATAGTTGGTGCTGCCGCAAATACAACTATTTTTATGGTAAGTTATGATCCAACTACTTGATACAATGATCTATTAGATCGTGTCCTTAGGTTATGATGCAATCATATCATCTCAATTGTGTATGTATATTTCTAGCTTTCACAATTTTGGTTTGTAGAATTCATGATGATACCATGAGCGCTTTAGGGCAACCCACGATATGTTTTCTAATCTTGCTCTTAACAATTGGTCTTGGAGACTTCTTGGTTTATCATGTGAATGCTTTTTAGGTTACATACAAACTACGTTGATCTTAATAAAGGTGCTTTAGCTGCATGTGGTTCAAAGGTAATGCCAAAATAAAAAAGTTTAGAGTTTATAGTTTTCCTTGTGATGGTCCAGATGACATAGTACTTGTGATACTTCCGCTTGGGATACATTTTATTTGGCAGTTTTTCCACAGATGTTAAATACCATTGGGTAGGTTACTTTTTTATTGACATTGGAACCCACATCACATTATAGTTAACATTTCACAATTTAATGAATCTTCACTTGTTGATGGGATAGTTAAGAGATTATCTATTCCAATTTAATGCAAAAAGATTTCAAATTCAAAATATAGAATTTGATTTGGCTTTTTTTTTTTAAGTTAGTTATATTATGTTAACTAAAATTAAAATATATAGAATAGTATGGTATATATAGAATATGTCTTTTCTGTTTGAAACAAATTATGAAAAAGACTTAGGACTTAATTGGCAAAATCAAAATGTTTAGGGCTAAATTAGATAGGTTGAGAACTTTTTGGACAACTATAACAAACATAAAGGCTTGACAAATTACTTTAGGGTTGAGAATAACTCAAGAGTTGAAGTGAAAGGTATTGGCACATGTAAATTAATTTTACGTAATGGTTGAAGAATATTCATACATGATATCCTCTATACTCTAGATATTCAAGGAAATTGATCTCCATATTTGTTCTTCTTAGCCTAAGTTATGTATTAGATTTCCACGGTGATTATGTTGACATTTTGTTTGGAACAGTTTATTATGATTCTGGTCATGTATTAAATGGTTTTATGGTATTAGACATTAACTATGATATGTACAATGTTAATGCTGATAGTTGTTTTTCTTTAATTGCATATTCTAGTAATGTTGAGATTGATGCAAGTACTTGGTATGCTAGATTAGGTCACATTAGATTACAAAAAATGCAAAAGTTAGCTAGAGAATGCCTTTTAGGATTACTCGTTAATGTTAATCTACCTATATGTGAATATTGTTTAGTGGGAAAAGTAACTAGAAACTATTTGGTAAAGAAACTAGAGCCTATGTTGGCCCTTGAAACTTTCAGCCCATTATTGATCAATGTCCTTGTTGGGTCGAGAGGACATAAACAATGTTTTAACAACAAAAGTTATCTTATAAGAGGTTAAAGAAGCTGTCTTCTAGTTAGGAGTAGTGAAAGCATTGGAGCTTGATGGAATGATTAGACAACTTTTTTAGTATCATTGGCGGAGATTTACTTGGATATTTTAAAATTGGTAGATGATTTTGTGGGATCGGGCTATTTAGACCTAAACAAGAATAAAACCTAATTTCACTCATTCCAAAAGTTCAAAACTCAAAAGGATTCGATTAGTATCTTCCATAAGCCTGTGCAACTTTGCATACAAGATTATCTTCAAGGTCTAGGTTAATTGCCTATGTCCACAATGAGAGCCAATAACAAATAATTCACTATAGTTGAAGAATCAAAATTTACAATCATTCATACGCTCAATTGTTTCATGTACCTAGATTTAATCTTAAACTTAAAGTGTTTACAAATAAATAACTCACTTGAGTGTAAACTCACGGCACAAAATTACCGTATGTTCAAGCTCAAGCAAAATGCTCTTACGTATGCCGCAAACAAGAATTCGTATGCTTGTTCTTGTTTCGTATGGCTCAGTGTTCTTTGTTCTTATTGTGCGCAGTGCTCCTAGCATTTTGCAACTCTTTAGGTTTTCCTTTTCTTATATGACTGCTCATAAAGAAAAGAACCCGCACCTTATATATATTGTGCCTAGAAGTCAACAACTTGACTCTGGGCCCCATCGTGTATAACCTTCAAGGACTTGGCTCCTACAGATAAAAGAAGAAATCTTTGCTCCTTTTTTTTTTTCATTTTATTTCATCCTTTGTGTAGCTATAAGGAGTCCAACAAAAGAAGAACCTCATCCGATTTGAAATCTGCTTGGAAATCTTTATCAATAAGTTCGGCTAACAAATCATTATCCAAATTCAAACTCAAGATATTAATTTAACATTTTTCTATCTTGACTCGATGTTTGAAGTCAAGTTATAGTGCTCATCATCCATGCTACTCTCTCAA
This sequence comes from Eucalyptus lansdowneana, assembly GCA_017140395.1. Classification (NCBI taxonomy): domain Eukaryota; kingdom Viridiplantae; phylum Streptophyta; class Magnoliopsida; order Myrtales; family Myrtaceae; genus Eucalyptus; species Eucalyptus lansdowneana. The sequence goes on along the minus strand of CM029490.1, from coordinate 62,361,061 downwards.
TGCCTCGACGTGCACTCACTCTTCACATACGTCAATCAATGGATCTTTGGGATGGGGTTTGCTTCATGAGATTTTGTGGGGGTTGGAACAGAAGTTGGTCACTTTTCTTCTTTCTTGGATGTGTGTGGACCGTATCAAGGAAAAATTATCCCAAAAAATTGTAAATCCGTTACACTTTAATTAATTTAATCATAAATCTTTTAATTATACTAATTGAGTTATAAACATTTTGTCGTGACCAAATTTTCGTGGGTGAACCACCTAGGGTTTGGCTAATGGATTGTTAAGCTAGACTTAACTCGAGCTCTCCCACCCATACCAATCGCGACTTAGGTTTGAATTGTTAACATGCAATTGAATTTTAACTAGAGTCGCCACTAATCTATTTTGGTGGGTCGATTAGAAACCTAGTAAAGTAACGGGAGATTTACTTTACTCCTACGAACCAAGAGATTAAGGGTGCGGGGACTTGGTTACGTTAGATTTCTCAACGCCCTTTCGGTACCTTTCTTTTTATTTTGAAAAATGTTTGGCAAACAATTTGGATTGATTTTAAATCTATTTCCTAACATGTGAGGTGTTCATGCAGGTGTGCAAACCACCAATTTAACACCTAAGAAAGCAATTAAATGATGCAGAACTTACCTAAAAATGTGAAAGTATCTGCAGTGTTAAATTAAAATCCACATCAACAATCCTAGATATGGTTTCTAATTAACACGCAATTTCTTTCATTTTCACTTATTTAATGAGAATCATGCAATGCTTTTAATTTAATATGAAATGATATGGCATGGCAACATGTCCTAAACTATATGAATGAATGAAATTTTTTTGATTTCTTAATGAACATGCAATAATTAAATATGCAATCTAAATTAACCAAAATGACTTAATTCTAATGACGTGCAATGCAATGCAATGACGTACAAAATTATTTCAACTAAAATGACATGCAACATGCAATTTAATATGCAAGCTATGTCACGTGACATTTATTACATAACCTAATCTAATGACGGACAATTTCATTAGAAATGAACCTAACAACAATCAATAAATGATGTGCATTTCATGAACCTAATTCTATATGACATGAGCATTTTTATTTTCCTAACAAAAACATGCGATTTATCTAGGAGAGATTATCTACCTATAATTGATAAACATGCAACCTAACATGCAATGACGTGCAGAATGCCTTAATTCAACATGATATATGCATGATGATTTTTTGTTCTTTATAAAATTCGAAATTAAAATTGCCAAATAATTAAACATGCGATTCAAATTTAAAACTAACATCCCATGTATTTTTTGGATTTTTTATTTAAAAATTCGAAATAAGATTGCAATCCTAAATATGCAAGATAACAACAAACCTAATCCTAATTAAGATTTTTTTTGGATTTTTTCTTTTTCTTATGAAAATAAAATTGATTTAGACACCACCATATCAAATCAAGCAAGATAATGTTGATATCCAAAAATTGGCGAACCATATCAAGCATGAGATCGGGTTGACCAATTTTAAAATTAAATCGCGAATCGAATCTCGAGCTTGAGATTAGATTGTCGATTTTTGTAAGAGATTGCGAGTTGGATTTCGGCACGAAAATCGATGTCAATCCTAGCTTGAAGGACTATTTCATGTTGGGATATCAATATAGTAAGGAACAATTCCACTAAAACAGAATATTAAAGAAATAATAATAACAATAAAAAAATAAAAGAAAAACTACCTAATCTGATTTTTCTTTTTTTCTTGCGTTTTGCTTTCCAACCGAGGATAGTGCTCGTGGTGGCTGGTCACCAAAGGTGATAGGTTGCCGGCGTTCGGAGCTCAGCGAGGACCGGCAACGGGTGGATCGGTAGCGAGCGGTCCGGCGGCAGCAGCAGGACGCGGGTGGCGTCGCGGTGTCGGCGACGGAGGTGCAGGCGGAGGAAGACGCGCGGTCGTCGGCGCTCGGAGTTGCAGCAGTGACTATATTGCAGTGGCGTCAGGACGAGCTCGCGGGTGCAGAGGGATTCCGGCGGCGTGGTGGGCGGATCGCAGACAAGGCAAGGGAAGCAGCATCATCGCAGATTGACTCGGCGGTGGCTTCGTCGGGTTAGTGGAGCGGTTCGGCAGTAGCGACGGAATCGTGGGTCGGCGCGGCACGAGGAGGAAAGTGGTAGCTTCACCGGACTCCGGGCTGGGCAGATTCGCGGTTGGATTAGGGGCAGAGGAGATGCGTGCGGCAGCAGCTCGGACCACCGGCGAAGGGCGTCGCGGGCCGAGAAACTTCAGGTGTAGGCGTAGATCGAAAGCGGGGCCATCTGGTGTGGTGGCACGGTGAGCTGGCGCCGGCCGTCGCAAGGAGGGCGAATCAGAATCGAATCCGGCAGGAGGAGGCAGGAGCGGAAACAGTAGAAGGAAGGGGTGATGAACAGTAAATGTCCAATCACCTTTACCCCTTTACTTTTTTCTTCACTTTTCCCTTTCTTCCTTGTTTGTGCTTCTCTCCTTCTCTCGAGGACTCCACGGACGGCTCCTAAAGCACCAAAATTCTTTTCCCTTTCAATGGATTTTGACTTCAAAAACCAAGAAAAGCCCCCTTTAGGTCCTCGTACTGTTGCTTTTATAAGGGGTAGGAGATAAGTTTTCGATTTCCCCTTCAAATGTACATCCATGATACCTTTTTACCAACTAATCATTATTGATAAGAATTCAAGATTGATAAATATTTTCTCGAAATCCAAGTCTCATAAAGATAAATCGCAATATCACAATTTTTTTCACATGTGCTATCCAAAGATTCATATCCCGGAAAAATTTCAATTTTTTTTATTTTTCACGAGATAATTAAAAAACATAGGCTTGAGCCAACCAGCTAACCATTAGGCTTAGTCAACTAATTTGAACCCATGCACCTGGTCCAATAAAATACCAATAAAATAAATGCCCCTAAAAATTATATGCTATGCAATTGAATTATAATAATTTTTTAATTTTTAGGGGTTAAAATTAATCCATAATTTTTTGATAAATGACTAAACGGTCGTCAAAATTTAGGTGTCAACACATTTCCATGTTTTGCTTGTTAAATCTGATCAATTTTGGTCAAAATTACTAACGTGGACACTAGTTGTCATTACAATAGGAGCAATTGGTTCCCAATCCGGTCCGGTTCCCAATTGAGTTCAAATGAGAAAATGTCTTAAACTCATTGAGAAGCCCAGAGAAAGGGAAACAGAAAGAAGAGTATAGACATGAGTGTCGTGTGGAAACGGAAAATATCGAAGAGAAGAGGAGGCATGGTAAGACATTTAAAAATAGATAAAAATTAAAAAAAAATAAGGTCTAGTTTGATTTAGTTCCCCTTTGGAACCATAAACAATGCACGGACATCGATTCCACTTTTCAAAACTAGGAACCAAATCGAAATTTCAAAAACTGGATCAAACCAACTAGTTTAGTTTAGTTTGGGCAATCACGAAGCAATTATAATGGCTTGATTAAAATCATAGATGGGTACAATTTTTTTTTTTTTTTTGTCTTATTCTAGCTCTCAATTCATTATCAAACTTTTGTCATGTCTCTTTACAAAGCATAAAGGTCAAACCCCACACTTGAAACTAAATGTGTCCACCTCTTATTTTTCATACGAGAAGAGTGGCTACTAGTTACTAATCGATATGTTAAAAAAAAAAAAGAAGAAGAATAGAGGCCAAAAGGAGAGGAAAGGTTTGACCTAAAGCGCCGTAAAGACTGACATTTTCATGTCCTTCCAAATCTTATCATCCTTGCACGGAAGTTGATTAAGATGATTAAGATGCGGTTGGATCTTTGGGATGGGGTTTGCTTCATGAGATTTCGTGGGGGTTGGAACAAAAGTTGATCACTTTTCTTCTTTCTCGGATGTGTGCTTGTCCCGATCAATGGACCACCATATCCAATGAAAAATTATCCAAAAAAATTATAAATCTATTACACTTTAATTTATTTAATCCTAAATATTTTAATTATGCTAATTGAATTATAAACATTTACACGTTTTGCCTGTTTAATCTATTCGATCAATTTTAATCGAAAATCACTAATGTGGACACTAGCTGTGATCATTTTACTTGACATGATTGGCACTAACATAACTACCAGTCATATTCTTACCCTTTACCAAAAAAAAAAAAAAACATAGCGCAGTCCTTAATAATAAAAGAAAAGATAAAAAATATATAAAAAAATGTTAAGAAAAATTAAAATATTATTGAAAATCATCATCTCATAAATTGTGTTCCCTTATTCTTAGTAACTTAGCTAAATGATTATAACTTTTCTTATACAGTTGGGAAATTCAAAGGCTCTAGCATTGACTAATAATTTTCATGTAACAACCCATTTTGCCCCTCTTCCCTCCTTCTTCACATGGATTGAGAGTAAGCAACTTACAATAGGAGCAATCGGTTCCCAATCCGATCTGGTTCCCGATCAAGTTCAAATGAGAATGTCTCGAACTCAATGAGGCGAAAGAAACCCGAGAAAGGGAAACACAAAAGCAATAGTATACATCGGACGAAAGGAAAAGATCGAAAGAGGAGGAGGCATAGTAAGACATTTAAAAAATAAATAAAAAAAAAAAGCAATCGGTGTGGTTTAGTTTGGTTCCCCTTTGGAACCATAAATCGAATTGCCTGACATCGATTCCACTTTTCGCAGGGAACCGAACCGACACTTTCAAAAACTGGATCAAACCGGCTAGTTTAGTCTAGTTTGGGCAATTGAGAAGCAATCATAATGGCTTTGAGATTAAAATCACACAGGGGTACAAGTTTTTTTTACTTTTTGTCTTTTCTAGCTCTCAATTCATTATCAAACTTTTGTCATGTCTCTTTACAAAGCATGGAGGTCAAACCCACACGAAACTAAATGTGTCAACCTCTTATTTCTCATATGAGAAGAGTGGCCACTAGTTACTAATTGAAATGTTAAAAAATAAAATAAAAATAGAGGCCAAAAGGAGAGGAAAGGTTTGACCTAAAAAGCCGTAAAGACCGATATTTTTATGTCCTTCCAAATCTTATCATTCCTGCACGGAAGTTGTTGATCCATGGTTTTTGTTCCCAAAGTGCCAAACGCAATGCATCACGCACAACCTCTCAAAAGCCGTTCAATTGAAAACAGAGTAAATCTCGTCTGCCTATTGTCAAAGCTTTTAAGGTTTTCATGTGGGTTGCGTCATTTCATGTAAAAACATTACAAAGAGTCACGACCCAAGAACCCATCTGCTGAGGTACTGTAAAATTGCCGCTCCTCAATCACACGTAAATTTCACAAAATCGGCCAAGATATTATATGTAAAGCGTATACATCTATGTCTCGAGTTTGAGCATTAACCAACAGACTTGATTATATAAATATCCAAGTAGCAAATGAAGGAATTTTCGTGGGCTCCTTCAGTAGAGAGCACGAGTCAAGCATGAAAAGGACGCACAATAGCTTTCCTATTTGAGCACGCCGCAAAAATAAATATCTCGAAGCTGCACAGAGCGTTTCGTGTGGGCGGCACGATGAGGAGCTCTAAAAACTTGAATTTTGTGCACTGAGTTTTACATGTAATGAATTGTTTATTTGTGTTGACGCCTTAATTTTAGCCCTATTTTATTTTATTAATTAAGTTTTTAATTATTTTATTTTGTCTT